>JARBWK010000080.1:0-90360 GCA_030556195.1 Anolis apletophallus
CCAGGTCCAGGGCAAGCCAAGGAGGCCTGCCGTAGTGGGCCCTTTCGGCAAGTTACCACGTTGGCTTACCCCCGTCTGGGGAAGCCGAGGGGTCGAACTGGGGGTCCCAAGGCCCACAGGGTCTGCCGTCCCGCTCTGGGGTCCCTATTTAGCATCCCGGACGAGCCCCCAAAATGTTGAGCCCTGACTGTACCATAGAGCCCTGACTGTACTACCCTCAACCCTGATTAGCTTCCCGTGTCTCTCCCCCCCTTAAATGTGATAGGGACACCCTCACGTTCTGTCTACCCCCTCCACTGCACCACACAGGGAAAGGGTGCGGGGACGTTATTGGATGGGGAGAGGGTCATTCATGATCCTGTTCCATCATAAGAGATGGGAGAATTAAAACTCTAGCAACACACTGCTGCTAAAAGGAAAAACCTGTGTGGGGCCGGGGTTTTGGTTTTCCTGTCACAACCGCCACCAAGATGGGGTTGACTGGGAAGAGGATTTGAGTCGTTGGAGTACAGGGAACATCAGATCTCTAAGGGGCTCCGATACTCAAAGGTTCTCTGGCAGAAAAATGTTTGCCCAGAAAACATAACAACCTACTTGGCAGATCGGATTCACTCGGAGCAGTTGAGTCTGACGGCACCCAGTAGGAGGAAAGGGGAACTCTTGGCCAGGAATTGGCCAGAAGAGGTTCTTCTATGCGGTCACTCGAGCTGGTTAGACTCGAGGCTGCTGAAATAAACATTTCGGCTGTGGCATACCTTCGCTGAAAAGGGCCCTGGGAGATGAACCAATCCCTAAGGGGCTTCAGCATTGAAAGGGGGTTTTTGCCGAGAGGGAAATGTTCATGTGATCTTGGTTGTCTGGAAAGAAAATATAGAGAAGCATCGAGCTATAGGGCATATTCCTTTTGGCCAAAAACCAAACATAATCAAAACCACTAAAATTGTAGTGGAGGAAGAGAACCTCCATGAAAATTTATTCATTCCCTTGGATGTACATTCAGAAAGTGCATTACGAGGGAAGAAGTCAAAGGGTCATTTATGACATAAATTGGAACTATCCGGGGGGATTAAATTGATGTTTTATAAAGTATTTTGAATTGTACTGTTTAATGATAAGTTGGCGCGTGTATGAATAAAAATTTGAGTCTACTGTATATATGTAAAGATGTGTGTGTGCTCAAAACCTTGATGTTTTAAATTACTTATTGTCTTTCCTATGGCAAAGTGACATCAATTGGAATGGGTAATAAGGCGATTTGGAACAGTTATTCTTAACTGCCAATGGTGTTTTTGGAAGGCCCTCAAGATGGCCACTGGGGGGCCGTTCCAAACACCAAAGTAAAAAGGGATTAAGCTAAAACCCAAATTGCGGGACGAAAATTGCATTGTCAAGGGTGCTGAATTCCTTTTAAGATGTTTCTGTATATCCCAAATTATAGAAAGGTATAAACTAGATTAATATTTTTGTTGTGCATTATTTTAACGTTTAAGTTCCGGATGGCTGGGTTTAAATATCAATCCTATACTGCCTCTTCATTCTGTTGGAATTGAATTGGATACAAGTTTGTTGGGAAAGCCGAACTCATAATCTAGCAGGACATTTGAGATTGGCAGTGTTGAGGGGAGGATACTATTGTATGTGATATATGCATCTCTCTCTCAACCCCGATCCCTCATTCCAGGCTCAAAGGAATTGCATACATTTATGTTATTCGAATGGTGGGAGTGGGGTACTGTACTTGCTGTTGACAGCATAAAAGTTACAGCCTTTTGTGCCACTGGCATAGAAGTTACAGCCGCCCTGATTTATCTCTGGGTAATACATAGAGACTTCTTTTGCCCTCTTTCAAAGCAGGCTAGGAATAAGGGAACAATTGATGTTTGAGGTTTACTGCAGCTCTGTATTGTCACCTACAAACCACAGACCCTGGCCGATTGCAGGACAGGAAACCATAGTGAGGAAAAGGGAAAAAAAAATCTCAGATTGCTGTTTGCAAACGTTTGCTTATTTCTCCCTAAATCTTACTCATTTCCCCAAGCGCTTTACCTGTCTTCAGACGTCCTTGAAGAGGTTGGTTTAGCTGGAAGCTGAGTTCGCCGTCGGTCGTCCCTCAGGTCCAGGGCAAGCCAAGGAGGCCTGCCGTAGTGGGCCCTTTCGGCAAGTTACCACGTTGGCTCACCCCCGTCTGGGGAAGCCGAGGGGTCGAACTGGGGGTCCCAAGGCCCACAGGGTCTGCCGGACGAGCCCCCAAAATGTTGCAGGACCCCCGGACCCTCACCCTAGAACTCACCAATAGGCAATGAGACGGCAGAGTCTGCTTCCAGTTGCAAACCAAGCTTCTTTATTGAAAGTGACAATTGCCAGGGACACAAAGCAATTTAGACACAGGGAGTGTCTCGGCAATAGACCTCTGCCTAATGTCCAAAGAAACACCTCCCAGCTGCGATACTTTATACCCTTTTAGGGGACTTACCCCACCACCTCACGTGTCTTACGTGTGCCAGCTGTAACCACATCGGCTGACCACAAACTGAAATCGGCCGGCCACAAAGTCAGCTGTTGGCCTATGTCTTCCATGGTAGCAAAACATGTTTTTGACTTAAAGCTAGTAAGCTAGTAAGTTCCTCTTATTGTGGTTTCAAGCTTTATTTATTCATTCCCTTGGATGTACATTCAGAAAGTGCATTACGAGGGAAGAAGTCAAAGGGTCATTTATGACATAAATTGGAACTATCCGGGGGGATTAAATTGATGTTTTATAAAGTATTTTGAATTGTACTGTTTAATGATAAGTTGGCGCGTGTATGAATAAATTTGACATCTACGGCCCTTTCTATCTCATAGACGTCCTCTTCATTGTTGCCAGAAGAAAGACTGTTGGGCCACTCGGGTGGGTGCTGGAAGCCTGGGCTGTCAACAATAGGCTCCGGGGCCATCTGCATGGCTACTGCCTTCTCCTTGGAGGCTTCTCCCTGGATCTTGGTTGACTTGCCATTGTCGTCCATGGAGGCAATTGTCTTCTGTGGAGCTTTTTCATTCTTAATCCCTTTTTGGTTGAGCATCCACCAGAGCTTCCCTGTGGCTTTATCATATATTTTCGTGAACTTATTGTGCAGGAGGAGGTTGTGCTGGATATGATTCTTCCAGCTGGCAGAGCTGTTGCTGTCATCTTGGCCTTTGCCGTGGAAGCAGGGCACGGAGCGGATCATCCACTTGTTGATTTGGGCTAGAGCCAGGCGCTTATCCGGGGCATTATTGATCGCCTGGCTGATTAGGTCGATCAGCCAATGATGGTGATGAGCAAGGTTGACGCACAAGTGGTCTTCCCACATGTTGCGACGTATCCTGCTGTTACTTTTGTTCCTGGTACTCTCACGCAGCGTGGGCCCCGACCCAGTCCATCCTTTTGTTGGACTTCCCATGGAAACAGTAAGGGATCTGGGGGACTTTCTTTGCTTGACGGACCCGCCTTGCCCTGTCTCCTTTTGAGCTAAAATCTCGATAGGAGAAGAAAGTGATTTCTTTCCTTTTGGTTTAACTATTTTGTTAGTTGACATGATTTTATACACACGGTAATCAGGATCGCTTGACTTCAGCCTTCTAAACCTCTTTGTGCACCTTTGTTCTAAATGCTTTTACCTTTGACCCTGGCCCCTTCAATAATAAACTGCCAATCCCCAACACAAACACCCAAATCACTTCCAACCGAAAAATCACAGACCACGCCCAAAATTGACAGTAAGGCTTCATTAACTTAATTTCCCTAACTAGCCCTCACTTACTGGGAAGCTGTTTATGCTCTAAATTGACAGTAAGACTTCATTAATTTGATTTCCCTAACTAGCCCTTACTTACTGGGAAGCTGTTTACGCTCTGAATTGACAGTAAGGCTTCATTAACTTGATTCTCCCGACTAGGCCTCAGCTCATTGGACATTGTGTATGGCCTGAATTGACAGTAAGGCTTCATTAACTTGCTGTTCCTAACTAGGCCTCAGCTCATGGGACATTGTGTATGGCCTGAATTTACAGTAACCTACCTTGGCACACAGAGCCCCGACCATGCATGATGGGACTTGAAGTACTGTAGCGGTATCTGGAGTCCCAGAACTCCCAAGGTAATACCTTTTATCTTAGGCTGCTGTTTCTAGCGAGCACAAGGACTGATGACGCGACAATTTTACTGCGATTCAGGAAACCAGCTTTATTTGCATGACATCAGCTGACGGGCCTGCCTCCTTTGCAGAACAAAGCTGCTGGAAGACAGAACCTCGATCTTTCCCAGTAAACAGATTTTATACAAACAATGGTGACAATATTTCAGTCCCTCCCTTCTTCATGCATTGTTACTGGCTAGCATTCATGAACTCACATTACTCTACCCAATTAAACAAAGCATTCCTAGCATCTCAATCCTATTTGCTGACAAACGTTGCGCAGTGTAAATTTCCATCTTTCTTCTATGTTATCTGCCCTAACAGGCAGACTGTACTTGAATCGATACATTTGCTACTGAGTTCCCACTGGGAGCCTGCCAAGTGGAAACCTCATTTGCCATGCGCATCTTCTAACCCAATTGCTAACTTTGTAAACAAACGCACATGGTGAGACTTTCTTATCTAGAGGCACATGATGTTCTCTGGGCTAATCACAGACTGTGCTCGTGTGGACCAATCACAGTGACTAATTCTTGAGCTGTTGCTGGCAAGCTGACTCCACTACTCTGAGCCTATGCTGTAGCACTTTCTCCTGGCATTTCTTCTGTTAAAGCATCAATTTCCCCTTTATTACCACCATGGAAAATGGGATTTGTAGTACTTCAAAACCCATCATTCCCCACAGACCACTGTGGCCCAGAACCAAGACCAATAAAGACCCAACTTGGCACACCATGCCCCCCATGACCCACACTCCATCCAACTGCAGTTTAGAGGAGGGCACACTGTGGATGATTGGGCTTTCGCATCTCCTAAAAAGGGCACAGCAACGCGTGCCGGGTACAGCTAGTTCTAAATATTATTACTTCTCTGAAATGTAACAAGGCCCCGGGAGATGACTATCTGCCTTCCGAATTGTTTATAGCCTACAAGGCCTGGTAGGCCCCTGTTTTAGCTGGTTTATTTTCATATATAAATGATACAGGATATATACCAAAGGGTTGGAATATGGCGATCATTATCCCCATTCACAAAAAAGGAGATAAGAAAAATCCCGCCAACTACAGACCTATCAGTTTATTGAATATTGTGGCCAAAATGTATGCAAAGTATCTTCTATGTAGACTGGAGGAGTGGGTATCTTGGTGGAAGAGCAGTCTGGCTTTAGACACAATAGATCGACAATGGATAATTGTTTTGTCCTAAATCACTTGATTTCCAACTACCTAGCCAAGGGTAATAGACTATACGCCGCTTTTATAGATCTGTCAGCGGCCTTCGATTCAGTTGATAGGGAAATCCTTTGGGACAAACTCCAACGTATGAATGCAGATCCTAGATTGATTTTGCTGATCAAAGCCCTATATCATAATTCTCAGGTGATTGTGAGATTTGGTATTGCTGGTGACCGAACTGGCCCTATTAACACCGGCAAAGGGGTCAGACAAGGATGTATTCTTGCCCCCTGTTATTTAATCTGTATGTAAATGACCTTCCAAATTCGCTTAGAGGGGCGGATGTCCATATGCCTAAAGTAGCTAACTTGCAAATCAACTCACTTCTGTATGCAGATGATATGATCCTACTCTCCTACACCCAAATAGGGATGAGGAGGTTAAGAAAACTTAGTGACTACTGCCTTAGAAACGCACTAAAGATAAACAAAACCAAATCAAAAATGATGATCTTTGGTAAACGCCCTCCAAAATAAAATGGAAAATAGAAGGCGAATAATTAGAACAAGTTAGATCCTTCACTTACCTAGGATTAGACTTTGCAGAAAATGGTCTATGGCATAATCATTTCCACAGGTGTTCAACTAAAGCCAAGGGCAGAACGAGCTTACTCTTAAAGCTGCTGAATCAATGGCAACCGGGCTCCCTCGTTCCCCTTCTGAAAGTTTACAATCACAAAATCTCCCCGCTGCTTCTTTATGGTTCTGAAATCTGGGGTGCAAATGATACTCGCCTCCTGGATAAGGCCCAAGCTCAACATCTGAAGTGGTTTATAGGGGTCAATAGAAGCTCCCCAGCAGCGGCAGTTAGGGCGGAGTTGGGAATGTTCTCTATTAGCACACAATCTAAGATCAGAGCCTTTAACTACTGGCCAAGGTCATGGAGATGGAGCGTCTCGCCTCCCAAAATTATGTTTGCTGGAACAAACTTGCAGTTCTTAGAAATCGGGGGGCTGACCATTTGTTTGATTACTTCAGAAGGTGCTGCATTCAGGTAATATTGCCAGTCCACCTATCTGGTCAAGAGTTAAGTAAGCACTTCAAAGAAGTGCCTCAACGAATTAATGACATTGCGGCCCAAACCGATATAGACTCTTTGGGTTCTACTGTTTCCCTGAGATGGTTGAGTAGTTTTAAGAAATCCTTCCAATTAACCACTTACTTACAGCAAGGAAGGTTACACCACCTAAGGAAAATTTTCACTAGAGCCAGGTTTGAGCAGTGAGATTCAATGGTGAGATATGGGAGGTTCAAGAAAATTCCCTATGAAGAGCGTATCTGTATTTGTGGTGCCCCTGAGATCGAAGATCTAACTCATCTTCTGCTCTATTGCAAAATCTATCAAATAGAGAGAAAACAACTGCTAGAGATATTTCTCGTGGGAAAAAATCATTGGGACCCTCTAGCAAAAGTCTCACTTCTGCTGGCCTGCTCCAACAAGCTGATAACAGATGCTACTGCTTGTTTTCTCTGTAAAGCCATGAAACTAAGATCTGATTACATAGATGCAATTGGAGTAAATTGTGTTGGAGATGAGGACCTGTGAATTGTTACCACCTCCCTTCGCATCCCTCATGCTGGGCAAAACAGGGTTTAATTGATGTAATGGTCTAGAATTCTCTCCAGATTGTTTTTAGAATCATTGCAATGTGTCTGTGTTCTGTGTGTATTTGATATGGCTTCTGGCTAATCAATAAAATTGTAGTAGTTGTTGTTGTGTACTTTTCAACTATTTGTATTTAATTGGTTTTTAATCTGTTTAATGTATTATTTATGATGAAATTGTTGTTTTATTGATTTTATAGGAGGCATCGAATCACTGCCTTTTGTTAGCCACCCTGAGTCCCGCTTCAGAGGTAGAGAAGGGCAGGTCATAAATAAGGGAAACAACAACAACAACAAAGAATGAGTTGAATATTGTGGAATATGAGGAAGGGCAACCTGGATATAGTTTCAACACCCAGTTGGCCCCGGGTAACTGAGTTAGAGATCAAGAATTTAATTAGTAGATTAAAGCCTGGCAAGGCCCCTGGCTGTGACAATATAATGGCAGAACTCTTAAAGACAAACAAGGTCTGGTGGACACCAGTCTTGGCACGTCTGTTTACCAGGATAGACCAGACAGCTACATTACCTACAGAATGGGGAACGGCCACAATTATCCCGATATACAAAAAAGGAGAACGTTCCAACCCAGCAAACTACAGACCAATCAGTTTGCTAAGTATTGTTAGCAAACTTTATGCTTCTCACTTACATCTAAAACTGATGGACTGGATAGAACAAGAGAACATTCTTGAGGATGAACAAGCTGGGTTTAGAGAAGGACGTTCTACCTTGGATCAATGTCTAATCCTACAGCATTTAGCAGAAAAATATTCTGCCCCGGACAGAGGAGCATTATATACTGCTTTTATTGATTTTAAATCTGCGTTTGATCTGATCCTGAGAGACAAACTATGGAAGAAACTAGAGTGCACATCAATAGACAGAAGACTCTTAATCTTAATTCAAGGGCTATACCACAACACCTCACTCAGAGTAAGATGCTCCCAGACTGGCCACTTCTCCGGAATAGTTTCTGCCAACAGAGGCGTTAGGCAGGGATGTGTCACGATGCAGGGTCTCGGCCCAGCCCCTTAATCACACACACAGAGATGATAATCAGCTAACTATTTATTGAATAATAAAAAACAGGTGAAAAGGTAAATTGTCCATAAAAGTATCAAAAGTTCAATCAAAAAGGTAAAGAGTCCGTAAGTAAAATCCAAAGGCAAACGTAGCAAAGACTCCGCAAAAACAATGCAGATCAAGGACTTGGTCTGTGGCAAGGAACAAGGCAAAGTTCATAAACAAGCCCAAGAAACTTCTTGGCAAGACCCGAGCCGGCAACCTGGCTCCGTGGAACTTCGCTCGCTTCACTCCCCTTAGAACAGAAGTGGCCGAGCTACTGAGGATCCTTTCCCACGGATCCTATACTTAATCCCCCTTGGCGAGCCCCCCCCGACGCTCTAGGCTTCTGCGCCAATCTGTGCTACGGGATCTAGCGCTTCTCTGGCGCTCTAGGCTACGGTGCCAATCTCTCCTGCTGGACTCAATGCTCCGTCTCCTATCAAAGCTCCGTCCTTGCCTCCCAGCACCTGGGTCGCTATCTTCATGAGAGCCGAACTCCCTTTCAGCTTCCATGGGCTCATCCTCCACTGTTTCCCTGATCCTTTCCTGCGACCCGAAACCACCTGGTTTCTTATACTGATCGGAATCATCACTCTCAGGGTCAGCCTGAACTTCCCAGCTATCATAGCCGTCAGGCCATTCATCATCCCAGGCCAAGCTCTGTGGGAGAGGAAGGCCCAGCTAACTCATCAGCCCCCTTCCTCCATGTCCTCATCAACTGCAGCTGGCCCTAATGCAAGTGGGACCCCGGTGCTGCCCCTGCCCCCAGGCACGAAAGGGAACTGGGTTGCTACAGGATGTATTCTGGCCCCCACCTTATTTAACTTACATATAAATTCTATGGTAAAAGCTTCGAAGGGGGATCATTTCCACCCCCCGCGCTTAGCCCACAGACCAATCTCTACACTACTGTATGCAGATGATGCGGCCATAGTATCTTATTCACAAATTGGTTTTAAAAGGCTATTACTAGAACTCCAAAGATACTGTGAAAAAGATTCCCTAACTATAAACTACAGTAAAACGAAAATAATGATTTTTACCAGACAAAAAATCAGACCAAAATGGACTATCAACGGATTACCCATCGAACAAGTAGACAAATACAAATACTTGGGGATCACGTTCCATTCTTCGGGTCGGTGGAACGAACAGATAAAATCAGCAACAGATAATGTGCAAAGAGCCTGTAGAGCCATCAAGAATTTTTTACTTCACCAAGGGAGGCCAATATATCCCAGCTGTCACAAAAGTGTTTGCAGCAAAAATAATTGCCCAACTTCTGTACGGTGCACAAGTATGTGCCTTCAAAAAACTGGACACATTTGAAAAATTCCAAACCAAATTCCTGAGAAGTATTCTAGCAACTCCATGCTGCGTCCCTAACAACACCCTGCGTCTAGAAGCGGGCTTACCCTCCATGGAGGCACGAGTCCAGACTCTTACACTAAACTTCTGGCTAAAGTTAAAACACTTACCTAAAGGACTGGCTTTAACCCTGACAGACTCTTTTCGGTCTACATGGAAAAATACGATTCTCAGAAATCTCAAACTGTCAGGGTTACAGGAAGACGAACTGGACCACCTGGGATATATGAATGCTAGAGTAGCAGTAAGACGCAGAATAATGGATATAGATTACCAAAAACATCTAGCCTGTGCCAGATACCATCCACTACTAAAATGCAGTACTAACGTACCCTTTGCTACACAAAATTATTTAACAAATTTAACAAATCTGAAACATAGGAAAGTGTTTACTCTGGCCCGAGTCAATGCTCTGCCAACAGCTGTGCTACTGGGAAGGTACACAAAAACACCCTATCATGAACGTATATGCCCCTGCGATGCAGGGATGGTTGAATCTATAGAGCATGTGTTCTTTCACTGCCCTTTGTATTTGGATGCCCGCCTCTCCTTAATTTCACCAATCCTGTCCCGTTTACCTGGTAGACCTGAGGAATTCTACCTATACTGGCTGCTTGATGACAAACATAAGGAGATAACCAACTTGGTGGCCAAATATCTCATGGCCGTTCTGGTCACGCGGAACCAGCATAATAAACTGCACGCGGAAACACAATAGGCCAGATACTTTTGGTGTTAATTTTAGAGCTGAATGGAGTTTTAACATTTATATTGTTCTATTTTCTGTATAATATGATGTTGGTCTTTGACCGTAAATAAATATCTATCTATCTAACAACAAAGAAGGCAGGCAGGCAGAGACTCACCTGGGTCCTCTGCTGCAAGAAGCTCCTTCTGCTTCTCTGGGCTCAGAACACCTTTGTCCAGAGTTGAAGGCTTCTCTGGCCTAAGTCATCTGAACCTGCCAGTCTTAAAGTATAAAACCTTTAGAAGACTTTCGGTTTTGGACTTGCAGCTCCTTTTTAGCCAACGGATATGCCAGAGCCTGGATGAGAGCCAATCGTTCTTGGGTGTCTGACTATTTCAGGAAGGAGGAGGGAGGGAGAATTCCGCTTTGCTCTGTTTCCTCTGCAAAAGGGAGGCAGGCGGCCTCCAGACCGGAGGTGAGAACAAAACCTAGAGCAAGAAGGAGCTGCACCACCAGACGAACCTATATACATAAAAATGTTATTTGTTTATTTTGTCTATTTCTCTCCCACCCTCCTCCCCTCAAGGGGGGCTCAGAGCGGCCTCACATGAGCATCAGAAGATGCAACAACATAAATACCATAAAAATTACAAATCACAATAAAATCATTTAAAACATTGTCAACATCAGTAAATTTAACAATAAATTAACGTGCCAGTAAAACCAACCAAGCCGGGAGAATCCATGTCACAAAACCCAATTTCCATTTCCTATTGCCGCTGGCCTCTAATCAAACGCCTGGCCCCAGAGCCAGGTCTTCGGTTGTCTCCTAAAGGACAGGAGGGAGGTGGGCAACCTGATGTCCTTGGGGAGAAAGTTCCACCGACTGGGGGCCACTGCCAAGAAGGCCCTGTCTCCCGTTGCCAGCAACCACGGTTCTGAGAGTAGTGGGATCGAGACCAGGGCCTCTCCTGACTATCTTAAACTTCGTGATAGTTCATAGCAGGAGAGAATGCTGGTTCCTCAAGGTGGGTGACATGGAGGTCTCTCCTTTCAAGAGTCCCCAAAAGACCAAATCCATGGGCATGTGAGAATACAAAAGAATGCTTTGAGTGGGAAGAAGGGGAATCTTCATACCACTTGCTTTTAGTGGGACTGCCAATCAAGGGCCAGGTTCTTGGAGAGGCGAGAGGGACCACATGCATCCTAGACCCCTGCCCATCCTGACTGGTAAAGGAAGCCAGAAGGGGTTTCGCAGGGTGGGTGAAGGTGGTGGTGAACGCCTCCCTTTGGGAAGGCAATATTCCAGCCAGCTTAAAACAAGCTGTTATAAATTCGCTGTTGAAGAAACCATCACTGGACCCCACTCAATTCGTCACCTATCAGCCAGTCTCCAATCTCCTCTATTTGGACAAAGTCCTGGAATGTGTGGTGGCCTCGCAACTCCAGGAATTCTTGGTAAACACTGATTATCTAGATCCGGCGCAGTCTGGCTTTAGGCCAGGACATGGTACTGAGACAGCCTTGGTCACCTTAGTGGATGATCTACACCGGGAACCCGACAGGGGTAGTGTGTGTCCCTGTTGGTTCTGCTGGACCTCTCATCGGCCTTCAATACCGTCGACCACGGTATCCTTCTGGGATGCCTCGCTGGAATGGGCCTTGAGGGTCGTTCCCAGAACGTGTTGCTAGGGGACTCCTGCTCAGCCCCACGGCCATTGTACTGTGGGGTCCTGCAGGGCTCAGTACTGTCCCCTATACATGAAGCCACTGGGGGAGATCATCCGGAGTTTCAGGGTGCGGTGTCATCTGTACGCGAATGATGTACAACTCTGTCACTCCTGTCCACCTGCTACTAAGGAGGCTGTTCAAGTCCTGAACCAGTGCTTGGCCGCTGTGTCGGACTGGATGAGGGCGAACAAATTGAAACTAAATCCAGACAAGACAGAGGCACTCCTGGTCAGTCGCAAGGCCAAACAGGGCCTAGGGTTACAGTCTGTGCTTGATGGGGTTACACTCCCCCTGAAGGCGCAGGTTCGCAGTTTGGGAGTGATCCTGGATTCATCGCTGAGCCTGGAGCCCCAGGTCTCGGCGGTGGCTGGGAGAGCATTTGCACAGTTAAAGTTTGTGCGCCAGCTGCGCCCATACCTTGGGAAGTCTGACTTGGCCACGGTGGTCCACGTTCTGGTTACATCCCGAATAGACTACTGCAACACTCTCTATGTGGGGTTGCCTCTGAAGACTGTTCGGAAACTGCAATTAGTCCAATACTCGGCAGCCAGGATACTAACAGAAGCGGTGTCAGGATCATGAAATCTGAGCTGGTGTTGCTCTGATTTCCTGACCTGCCTGCATTTCTTCTGGTCTCTTGACTCTGCTCACGAGATAAGATATCTCCAGGTGGTGGCCTTGGGAGGCATGGGCCACACCACACCAACATGAGAAGCACCGGCATGAACATTGCTGACTCAGGAAGGATATGAGGAAATATCCACTGGACATTGGGAAACTGGGTCAAAGGGGATATGATGCAACCTCTGCTGGGCATTGCAAGCCAGGGGGATTGGTCTTTGGGATGATGGACAGGTGATGGGGGTGTGTTCTGTATATAAGCTGTGTTTGTTCCCTGTGATGCCAATTCTGGCATCAAAAGTGTTATACCTTTAATAAACCTCGTGAGATCAAGTTGCTGTCCATGCATGGTCTTTACAGGACGTTAAGGCGTTTTCATTACAGAATGCCAGAATTCCATAATTGCCTATCGTAGAAAAATCTACTGAGGGTATTGGGAAGCCATCCGCAATGTTGAAACCCTTCACAGGAGTGGAGTGGGTGAGTCCTGAGCAGTTCTGGGACGCGGATGAAGACGGTGCCGTGACGGGTGGAAGGGGCATGACTGCCTACACGCTCTGCGGACCATATGGGGAGGTGAGGACGGAAGTTGGTTTGTCCCAGCCTTCCTGGAAGGAGAGTGATGAGATTGTGGCTGGTCTGAAGCAGCCAGGGGCCAAGAGCCACCGCCGCCGTGGAGGAAGGCGTAGCAGAGGCAAAACTGCCAAAGCTGGTAAGAGCCAGGATGATTCGAGAGCCCCGAGTGAGGTGGAGCAGCAGCAGGCTTGGCGGATCTTGCACCGGCTCTTCCCTCACTGGGTGATGGAAGGATCGTCGGATGGTGCCCCTTCTTGGGAGAAGAAGGAGGAAAAGGAACCCAGAGAAGCGGTAGGAGCCGTTCAGGTGGGATCCCGTGGGGCCCAGGAGGGGCCGCCCAGAGAAGCAGATTGCCAGAGGTCTGTTCAGGTGGGCTATGAAGCCGGAGGGACCAGAGAAGATCCCAGGAGAGTTGGGGCTCGAGTGGGGTCTCAGGTGGACCCAGAGCTGGCTCAAGGTGGACCGGGCTGCAGCGAAGAAGGTGCTGTGCAGTCATCTGTTTGGAACAGAAGTGAGTTGGTCCAGGAGTTGCAGCGATGCTATTGTATGCTGCAGGAGATAAAGAAAGCCTTTCATTGCGGGCGGCATGACGTGGGCCTACTCCGAAGACGAATGGAGGCTTTGGAGGAGAGAGTCCGGCAGTTACAAGAACTGATGTCATGTCTCCTCGCCGAGGAAGAGGGGCGTTATGATGATGCTTTGGAGGAAGACAGCTTTGCCCTGGAGAGGGAGGCCCAGTCGGTTGTCTTGGAACCTGAGCTTCCTGGGAGAGAAGGGGCAGAGGAAAGCGAAAATGTTTTGGCTGCAGAAAAGGAGCTCTTTAGCCATGATTGTGTGCCTGGAAACTGTGTGGAGAAAGTTTTGCAGCTTCCAAGGAGTGAAGGAGAGCAAGTAGCCTTGGAAACCAGCAAAGACAAGCTGCGTATGGCGGTAGTGGAGGAGATAAATCAGCAACTCCCTTCCAGCAGTGTGAGAGCTCTTCAGTTGGAAAGCGAAACTGTTTTAGCTTCAAAGGCTGCCTTACCAGAGAGAAATGAAACCGAGTGGGTGGCTGGAGCCGTTGAAGAGTGTCCTGCAGAAATGGAAGTGGAGGGGAAGAAAGAGGAAAAGGGGAAGCTACCAGATCCCTTTCTGCAAACCGTTGGTATTTCTATGGCCTGGTCTGCTGCCTTGATCTTCTTATGTTTTGAGGATGGTCGGAGAGGTGTGCCTGCAGAGGAAAAACCCTTGGGAGAAGAGCGAGAGAGTGCTGCGGCTTTACCGGTTGAAATGCCAATCGAGTGGGTTGCTGAAGCAGATGTTCCCCTCAAGGAGCTGAGTGCCATTGGGAAGGAAGCTGCTGGGAGTCCCTAGTTGTTGGAGGCTTTTCCTGCGGAGATGGTGAGCGAGGAGTGGGTTGCTGAAGCAGATGTTCCCCTCAAGGAGCTGAGTGCCATTGGGAAGGAAGCTGCTGGGAGTCCCCAGTTGTTGGAGGCTTTTCCTGCGGAGATGGTGAGCGAGGAGTGGGTTGCTGAAGCAGATGTTCCCCTCAAGGAGCTGAGTACCATTGGAAAGGAAGCTGCTGGGAGTCCCCAGTTGTTGGAGGCTTTTTCTGTGGAGATGGTGAGCGAGGAGTGGGTTGCTGAAGCAGATGTTCCCCTCAAGGAGCTGAGTGCCATTGGGAAGGAAGCTGCTGGGAGTCCCCAGTTGTTGGAGGCTTTTCCTGCGGAGATGGTGAGCGAGGAGTGGGTTGCTGAAGCAGATGTTCCCCTCAAGGAGCTGAGTACCATTGGAAAGGAAGCTGCTGGGAGTCCCCAGTTGTTGGAGGCTTTTCCTGTGGAGATGGTGAGCGAGGAGAACCCGATGGGCTTCAGTCATGACGAGGTTCTATGTTCGAGAGATTTGCTGTTTGGGCCCTATCCAGCCAACGTGAAGGAGAAGTTGGGGCTTCTGCTGAGCTGTGAAGTGTTGGCGAGGTCCGTGATTGCAGTGCCGACCGGGGTGCTGAGTTCAAGATTGAATTTCTTGCCTATTGATCCACCCCTGCTATTGATCCTGGTGGAGGCGAGCTGTCATTCGGGGGGTGGGAATTTGTTTTGGGCTGATTCGGCGAAGGAGATGGCTGAACTGTGGGAGCAAACCCTTGCTGAGTTGAGGGGCAGATTTGGGAATATGCTGAACTTGAGCTCTCCGAAAGTTGAACTGTGTTCCACCATTTTGAGTATGGCTGAGTTGACTTTGGGGGCCGACCGGGTGATTGAAATGTATATGCTCTGCCTGATTATGTTTTCTGGGGAAAAGAAAGTGCTCTGGGAGTCAGATGTGACTTGAAAGGAATCCCATACTTAGTTAATGCAGGACTTAACAGTGCAGGACTGGGATTGTATGACGTTGGGATTTTGTATGTCCAAGATTATTTTGTTTATATAATATAGAGTAATGTGCCTAATGTATTTCTAAGTGTGCTTCTGATATTACATGGATTGTGTAAATTGCAGAGTTAAATATGTAGCTGTTTAATCCATGTTTGTAGAATGTATTTACATGCTTAGGCAGGTTATCATTGGAGGAAGTGTAATGGGGGGTTTGTGAACTTCATATATTGCATTGTGTTACAACCCTGTCTTTAAATGTGTTAGTTGGGGATATATAGTGTCTTATGTAAAGTGCATTTATTGTTAGACATGTTAGAATTGCCTCTATGTAGTTAAGGATGATAGTTTTCATGTGCAGATGAGGTTAAGGGGAGATATGTGTCACATGGATTGATGACTTGTTGGATATGGAGGGAAGCTAGTATTTAGGAGTTTGTGGGAATGCTCTGGTTAGAAGATAGGCTTCAGAGTCAGTTTAGAAATGATGTTATCTCCTGTTGAATCTGCCAGGAGAGGAGGTGATTTGGGATGTAGTATAAGTTAAGATGTGTACGTGGGTTTTATACGCAGATGGCCATGCCTGCGTTCCAGTGTTGGAGTGCTCCGTTGGGAGGATAGATTTTAGGGTCAGTTTAGAAGTTATGGTGTTGTTAGTACCTTGTGGTTATAGTGGTGGCGTATGATAGATTATATAGCGGTTGATGGCTGTATAGAGAGTTGTAGTTTGATTAGTACCTCCTGCCATCGCAGTAGAGGGAGTTGTAGTTTTCCTAGGCGCTTTTCCCCAAGTGAGGGGGGTGTAGTGTTTGTTCCGAGGAATAGGGTACTAGGATGACATGTTGGAATTGAAATGGACGTGTGGATGTATGTGATGGCTAGGTAGCTTAGATAGCTGTGTTTGGTTGCATGAGAGATTGGTATGTGCCTTTTGCCAAGGTGGCCAGGGTATTGGATTTCTTTGGTATGGTTAGCTTGGCACAGTTAAGTTAGTCCTGTGCAGCTTGTGGATAAAGTCAAAGTTGTGTGGAGATTTAGATTGAGTTATGGGTTGAATAGGCATGGATGTGTTTTGGCTGTTTAGGGAATTGTAGTTTTGTACTTGGTACCTCCTGCTTTTGCAGTGGAAGGTTTTGGGAGTTATGAGGCTTGGAATCTTGATTGTGTGATTTTAGGTTTTCCTGGGAAGATTCGCAGTTGATTTAGTCCTGTGTGATGAGTTGTTAGTTTGGTTAGTTAAGAGAGTTTGATAGGTTTTGAAGTGGTTGCTGGTTGTATAGGGAAGCGTAGTTTTGTGGGTGTACCTCCTGCTATAGCAGTAGAGGGATGAGATTGTTTAGAGGTTTTGATAGTGGCAAGAGAGAAGTGTAGAGGAAGGTTGGTTTAGGTATTGTTATTGGAGTTCCTTTGTGAGAGTTATGGAGGTTTGGAGTTTTGGACCATGCAGTTGTAGAGTGATGGGCATGGTAGTAGAAGGGTAGCATGTGAAGAGTATTGAGAGATGGCTAAGGATAGAAATTGGCCTTGAACAAGCTAAGCGTTTGTGATAAGAGGAATGTTTCATAATCTGAGTGTGTAGGGGTTCAGAGTGGTGTGTGGATAGTAGCTTTGTCCCAGTGTGTGTTCAACTGGAGTAAGGCTGAGGTGAGTTCCCTTCGCCTTGTGAGTTATAGAGCTGGTTGTGACTTTGGTGGGTGCTGGGATAGAATTTAGATGATAAGAGTAGAATAGCGTTTTGAGTCCTCTTTTCCCACAGGGGGGAGGCATTTTGTCAGGATCATGAAATCTGAGCTGGTGTTGCTCTGATTTCCTGACCTGCCTGCATTTGTTCTGGTCTCTTGACTCTGCTCACGAGATAAGATATCTCCAGGTGGTGGCCTTGGGAGGCATGGGCCACACCACACCAACATGAGAAGCACCGGCATGAACATTGCTGACTCAGGAAGGATATGAGGAAATATCCACTGGACATTGGGAAACTGGGTCAAAGGGGATATGATGCAACCTCTGCTGGGCATTGCAAGCCAGGGGGATTGGTCTTTGGGATGATGGACAGGTGATGGGGGTGTGTTCGGTATATAAGCTGTATTTGTTCCCTGTGATGCCAATTCTGGCATCAAAAGTGTTATACATTTAATAAACCTCGTGAGATCAAGTTGCTGTCCATGCATGGTCTTTACAGGACGTTAAGGCGTTTTCATTACAAGCGGGGTACAGGGAGCCTACAACTCCCTTGTTGCGCCAGCTCCACTGGCTGTCAATTAGTTTCCGAGCGCAATTCAAAGTGCTGGTTTTACCTACAAAACCCTATACGGTTCCGGCCCAGTTTACTTGTCCGAACGAATTCTCCCCTATGAAACATCAAGGACATTAAGATTCTCCGGAGAGGCCCTGCTCTTGATCCTGCCATCTTCGCAAGCGCGTCTGGTGGAGAAGAGAGACAGGGCCTTCTCTGTTGTGGCCCCTCGGCTGTGGAACTCCCTCCCAAGCGATGTTAGATCTGCCCTCTCCCTGTTGTCCTTCCGGGGGCGGGTGAAGACTTGGATGTGGAACGAGGCCTTCCCAGAATAAGCTGAGATTGATTTCAATCTGAAATGGGTGACCACTTTTTTAGACCAAGCTGAATGTGGTTTTAATGACAATGTGGTTTTATGTATCTTTGATTTTATGTATTTTAATATGCTGTTTTAAGATGTTTTAAATTTGTATAGCATTGAATTTTGCTGTAAGCCGTTCTGAGTCCCTCCATGGAGGTGAGAAGGTCAGGGTACAAAAAATTTAAATAAATAAATAATAAATTCTGTTTATATAGATCTGAGACTCTTTTGTTGCAGCTTCCGGGCAACTTCCCCAAGAGACCCTCCAAGTGCCCCGTTCCCCGTTTCTGTGCTTTGGGCCACAGGGAACTCCAACCGTGGCTCAGTCTCTCTCCATCCAATTTCCACTGCTCCCACCTTTGAATCTATATATGTATTGATCCCTCAAGCAATATAGGTATCATTATGCAATTTGTAAAGTCAGTAAATTTTCAATCCACTCTCTATAAACCCGTCGAAACTAATTCAAACTAACTCTTCTAGCCCTCCCCCTAAAAGCCGCAGTCCTAAAAGAAATACCCCCAAAACATTAAAATGGACGTCCCACATCCCACCTTAAAGACATATTATGAATGTATTCTTGTCATCCTGCTAACTTCTTATCTTGAGAATGAATGAGAGAATGAATCCACTTGAAAACACCTTCTACCTTACGATTACAATATTTTACTTGACCTTCAAACCCTGCCATTGTCTTTTCATGTTCTTTCCCCCCATTTCTGCCAGTTCTCAAACTGTTGTCGAACAACTGGACAATTCCCCAGAACGGTTGTCGAACAACCGGGCAAGCCCCGCAGACCGACTGCGGGACAGTGACCGTGAGGCTTCAGTTAACCTGGCGAGCCCGGAACGACTAGGTCCTCGTAGCCTACCCGCCTCCCGTAGATCCAATTATGCTCACCAATGCTGCAAGGTAGATGCCACGAAATTGTTTATTCTGCTCAGCTGAGAGGATGCGAACCGCAATACCCTGATTCCCGCAAAGAACGCATGCATATACATTCAAAACATTGGTTTTTAAAGGTTACAGAACTGTCAAAACAATTGAATTTCCCGCCCGCCCTCTTCCGGGCCGGCTCTGCTGGTGATTGGTTGGAACGTTGAGGCCAGCTGATGGGCGGGAAGCCAACCAGTTCCAGGGAGCCTATCAGCGCTCGCTCCCATTTGCCGGCTTCGGCCAATCAGAGGTCCGTGGCCATATAAGGAATGTCCGGGGAGAGGAGCTTAGGCGGGGATTATTGACAGGTTGGCATATGAATGAAAACAAAGAGTCCGGGCCAGGTAACGACCTGGGGCAACACCTGGAAATGATGAAATCATTGAGTTGATGTGTCTCATCCATATGTGAATGAGGGAGAAGAGGAAGAAGGCCTGGTGATTCACTCAGACCCTTTTGGTGACAAAAGAACTTATTCTGGGGCACACCTTGGTTTCCGAGGCCAGATGTGTCACCCGTTGTGAAGAACAAACATTTATTGTCCAGGCTCCAAAGGCTAGTTTAGTTAGACTAGAAATCCGACCGTTAAACCGCCTCAGGACTGATGAAGCGTGGGGCTTAAGACAAGGGCTTAGCTTATCCATAACAAGATCTTCATCAGGATACGCATGCAATATGAATATGGTGATCCACAAAGGTTTTGGAACAGGGCTCAGCTGCATTTCCTCTTGACAAACACAGCAAACATTTTCAAGGCAGTCTTTTCTTAACTAACAAAGGCGGGATGGGGAAGGGAAGGGTTACAAGGGGTCAAGAGAGACATGGGGCAATATTGTACAGATACACAGATACAGAGGTGAACCTATATTTATGATTTCTGCTTCCCTGATGTCAGCCCAACACAAACAGATGAGGCCCCCTGCTTCATAGGCCAATTCCTTTCTCAAAACTTTTCCTTCTGAGCTCAGAGATGTCCCAAGAGTGGGGAGAGAAGGGGAAAGACAAGAATAAAGGTAAAAATGTAAAAATAAGAATAAGTTCCTTTCCTCCCTTGGGGGTCCCGAACCCGGGAACCCCGTCCCAAACGGCCTTGGCCCTGCCGCTTGAGCTATCGCATCTTTCCCTTGGATGCAGCTCTCCTCGCAGTCTTAAGGCGCCCGGGAAGCAGGAGGAGAGAAAAAAAAATATAAAAATTCAGGAGAAATGGGGAGAAGGTCAGGAAATGAAGGAACCTTTTGGACAGGCTCCGGCGGGGCTAAGGGAGAAGGCGTACGGGTTTCCACCCGAGAACAGGCGTGCGTGCTGAAGTTGGAACTTGTTCACTTGCGGAACGACCTGCGGCTTGAAGGCTGTCGGTCTCGACAACAAATCCTCCCTTAGAGGCTAAAGCAAGCTAAGGGGCCGCCCCTTAGCTGCGATAAGCCTCTATTGCCACATTTTACCCGTCGAGAGGCAACATGACCATCTGTTCGGAGGGTTTTGACCGGAGACTTTGGAGGCAATTTCGGTAAAGGGTGAGGAAGCAGGAGCCGCAACACCCCAAGAGGAGAAGGAGGAAGAGGGCTCCCAGGAAGACTAGGAAGCCTTTCCTCAACCAATCTAGGGAGGGAAGCCAATCAGTGAGGAAGGACAAATCAAAGCCAATTTCTTTCTTGATGTTGGTGGCGATTTCAGTCATACCCTGGATGTCTCGGTTAATAGATGCTGTCCTGTCACTTAAGTTGAAACAACACATACCATGGACGGACGAACAGGAGAGGTGGTGTTTGAGCAAAAGGAAATCTACTGCTGCTCTGTTCTCGAGAACTGCCTCCCTTAGCTCAGACATCTCAGAGGCCATAGATGCAAGAGCGTGGGAAGTGAAGTTTATGTCCTTCACTAGAGCGCAAGCCAGATGCTTGACAGCCCGGTAGTTCATGGCAGCAGCAACACCAGGAAGGAACACTGCAGTGGCCACAAATTTGGGGACCCCGGCCAAAATAACAGAGGGGTCACAATCTGGATCTAGGTTCTGGGTGGATCTTGCCTGACGATGTAGAGTGTGTGCCAGCTCTACATTCTTTTTGGAAGGCATGAATAAGGTCAGTTTCCCCAAAGCACAGGTGCCCAGGGTGGACTGTGCGGGGAGATATGAATAAGCCATATTTCCACATATGAAGAACCAACCGAGGGGCAATTTGATGTACCCTGCGGCAGGGGCCACAGAGTAGGTGTGGGAGCAATTTAGTAAATTGTCTCTGGGCAAATGGTGACACACAGGACCCAAACATTGAGAAATTTGGAAGCACTGCTTGGCAGGAAGGATATGGGCCAATCTCATCGCTATCATGCCAGGTTCCTTCTCAGGGACCGTCATCCTCCATTTCCACATATCTTGGTAGGAGACTGGTCGGTTGGGCATGGCAACCCAGGGGGTGAGTTCCCTAAATGTCTCTAGGTCCGATGGTATACCAATAAGACAGGTAGAAAACAGATCAGTAGCCGAGACACCACTGGCTAGACAGAAATCAGTGACATTTAAAACCTTGGTGGCGACCTGTTCCCAAAAATTGGTTTTTGAAGACAGCCAATCAGTGAGGTAAGGTGAGGCATGGAGGAGAATGGGCGAGAGCCCCCAAAAGAGAACCAAGCGGACTAACATGACGAAGGACAGGAGGAGGAGGAGGAGGAGGAGAGAGAGAGAGAGAGAGAGAGAGCACCCTCTGGGCCCAGAAAGTAGAGAAAAAGCTCGCTTTGTTAACGTGCAGGAGGCAGAGGAAAAACCTCTTCTCTGTGGCGGTTGGACGGACAACGGGAAACTGAAAGCAAACACGTGTCCTGCGAGAACAGCTGATTCTGACAGGAGTTCGAGGTCTTGACAGGAGTTTGACACTGACAGCTGTCAAAGAACCCGGAAGTATGCGAAAATGGGATCCCGCGGCGCTAGAAGGAAGGGGACTTGGGGAAGCGAGTCAGCGGCTGGTTCTGGAACAAACGGGGAAGAGTTCTTTTCCCTCAGGAGTCCGGTTGGTGTGCGGGGGGTCGTGCGGGGTCGTCTTTAGGTGCTTTCCGGAACAGCAACCTAAATCCTTCCCTGGGCTCAACGGACCAGTCGTCCTGGTTGTCCTCCTCCTCCGCCGGTTCCGGTGCAGGGGCTTGTTTCAACCTGGTGTGATGGACCCAAGCCTTTATCCCCGAAACCTTTGCTGCGGTGTTGGTGGTGAGGAGGATCTGGTGAGGCCCGACCCACTTCTCCTGGAGCGGCTCCGACTTCCACGTCCGGACCAGAACCCAATCGCCGACTGATAGGTTGTGCACAGGACCGTCCAAGGGGATGGGGGAGTGCGGCAAGAGATACCTATTAAGAGAAGAGAGAATAGAGGTAAGAGAGGCTAGTCTAACCCTGACAGCTTCGGACCCGACCTCATGGAGATGCTCCGCCTTCAAAGGAACCCTAGAGGAAGGAAAAGGTCTCCCGTACAAGATCTCAAAGGGGCTCAATCTCAACCCCCCCCCCCCCTGGGAGCTGCTCTAATCCTAGTCAGGGCAAGGGGCAGCACATCAGGCCAAGGCAAGTTGGTTTGTTGGCAGAGTTTGGCAAGCTGTCTCTTTAGTGTCTGGTTCAGTCTCTCAACCTTCCCGCTCGACTCAGGGCGCCAGCTGGAATGTAGATCCCATTGGATCTGGAGGGCCCGCGAGACCTGTTGGGTGACCTGGGAGACGAAGGAAGCCCCGTTGTCCGAAGAAATGCATAATGGCAGTCCGAAGCGTGGAATGATGTGGTTGAGGAGGGCCTGGCTGACCTCCCTTGATGTGGAAGTATGACAGGCAAAAGCCTCCGGCCACCCACTGTGACCGTCCACAAACACCAGCAAATACCTATAGCGTTTGCTGGATGGCAGCTCAGCAAAGTCCACTTGCCATACTTCCCCGGGCTCCAGACCTGCCTTCACGTGACCAGTCGCTGGCTTCTTTTGGATCCTGGGGTTGTTCTTAAGGCACAGGAGACACCGGCGGCATGCCCAGATGGAGTGGAGGGCCATCCGGGGACCCAAGAACAATGTCCTCAGATGTTCGAGCATGGCATCGTGGCCCCAGTGGGTGCTCTGGTGGAGGCGCAAAGTGACCTCGCGCATCAGAGAGTCTGTGAGGAGCAGGCGCCCTTGCCCATCCTGCCACCAACCACCCCGCTGGCTCATACCCTCCTTCCTGGCAAACTCATCATCCGAAGTTCCATACAAGGGCAGGGTAGAGACGGTGGTGTCCGGGATGAGGGCCCCTTGGAAAGGGGGCACCCGGTTAGCGGCTGATTTGGCGGCGGCGTCTGCTCTGCGGTTCCCTCTGGCGGCATCCTGGTCTCCGGCCTGGTGTCCCCGGCAATGGATGACAGCAACAGCAGCAGGTTTGCAGACCGCGTCCAGGAGCTTCAGGATCTGGGTTGGATATTTGACAGGACTGCCAGCTGTCGTTAGCAGCCCTCTCTCCTTCCAGATAGCCCCATGGGCATGCAACACATTGAACGCAAAACGAGAGTCCGTATAGATGTTCATAGTTTTCCCAAGGCCCAGTTCCAGAGCCCGGGTCAAAGCAATCAGCTCGGCTAATTGGGCGGAGGTTCCGACCGGCAGGGGCTCTGCTTCAACAGTGTCCCACAAAGTCACCACCGCATAACCGGCTCTCCTCTGTCCGTTCTGTACGCTGCTGCTGCCATCGGTGAAGTACTCCAGGTCCGCCTGCTCCAGGGGCTGGTCCTTGAGGTCAGGTCTGGAAGAGAAAGTCTGCTCAATGGTGGCGATGCAGTCATGGGGCTCGTCCTCGTCTCCACTGGTCTCGATGGGCATCAGGGTGGCGGGGTTGAGGCAGTTCGTGGTGGTCAAGGTGAGGTCGCCCTGGTCGATGAGGAGGGCCTGGTACCTGGTGAGCCGGCTCGTTGACAGCCAATTGGTCCCCTTAGCGTCCAGAACTGTCAGAACGCTGTGGGGAACATAAACGGTCATAGGCTGGCCCAGGGAGAGTTTCCGGGCCTCCTCAGTCACCAGTGCCGTGGCGGCCACTGCCCTCAGGCAGGCGGGCCACCCGAGACTGGTGGGATCCAGGCGTTTGGAGAAATATGCGACCGGCCTCTTGGTGCTTCCCAAAGGTTGGGTCAGCACCCCCGCAGCCACCCCCCTACGTTCGTGCACAAACAGGAAGAAAGGCTTAGACATATCTGGGAGTCCCAGGGCAGGGGCAGAGACCAGGGCCTTCTTGATGTCCTGGAAAGCCGTCCGGCACTCCGCCATCCAAGTAAGGAAGCTGTCAGTCCCTGTGGTGGCCTCATAGAGCGGTCTGGCCATGATCCCAAAGTTGACCAGCCAAATGCGGCAGAACCCGACCATGCCGAGGAAACCTCGCAGTTGTTTTTTTGTCCTGGGTTCCTTCATCCTACAGATGGCCTCTTTCCGCTCTGGTCCTAGTGCCCTCTGCCCCTCCGAGACGTCAAAACCCAGATACCTCACAGTTTCCTTGCAGATCTGTGCCTTCTTCTGGGAGACCTTGAAGCCGGTCTCCGCCAGGTAGTTGAGCAGGCTGATGGTCAAGCGTGTGCAGGACTCCCGATCCGCCGCACACAGGAGAAGGTCATCTATGTACTGGATCAGGACCCCTTGCTCACGGTCCGGCCACTTCTCCAACTCCGAGGCGAGGCACTGACTGAAGATGGACGGGCTGTTTGAAAACCCTTGAGGGAGGACTTGCCAACACAGCTGCCGAGGCCTGCCACCGTCTGCCCCTTCCCATTCAAAAGCAAACATCTCCTGGCTATCAGGGTGAAGGGGAATAGAAAAGAAAGCATCACGGAGGTCAAGCACAGAGAAGAAACGGGAGGAGGGGGGAATAGCGGAGAGAATCGTGTATGGATTCGGGACCACAGGATGGAGTTCGACTGCAATGGCATTTATGGCCCGCAAGTCCTGCACAAAACGGAACTGATCCGTTCCAGCTTTCCTCACGGGCAAGACGGGGGTATTGTAGGGAGAGGAGCACTCCCTGAGGAGAGAATGCTCCAAGAAGTTGTCTACGATGGGCTGAAGTCCCCTTCGGGCCTCCAGGGGGATCCTATATTGGGGAATTCTAGGGGGCTTCACATGAGGCTTCAGGGCGACGTGGACGGGGGTGATGTTCTTGGCCCTGCCGGGAACCCCATCCGCCCACACCCGGGGATCCACAAGGCGAAGGACCCGGTATGGCACCGGGTGAGCGGCTGGTTCTGGTTGCTCAAGCAGGAACGCCTGGGCTCTCCAGGCCTCTTCGGGAGGAACGGTCATGATGATTTTCTCAGGCCCAAAAGCCAGCTTGGCTCTGATCTTACACAGGAGGTCCCTGCCCAGAAGGGGCACTGGACACTCGGGCATGTAGAGGAACTCATGGGAAAGAGCCCTCCCCCCAACCTCACACTCCATGGGCTTGAGGAAAAATCGCTGGGCACACTTCCCTGAGACTCCCACCACCCGAGTTTCCCTGGGTCCCAACTCAGTTCCCCTGAAACCTTCGGTGACCACCGAATGGGTGGCCCCGCTGTCAAGGAGAAAATCCATCGTTCGCTTCCCAAATTTGAGAGGCACCACAGGATCACTAGGGGCCAGGACTATCTCCCCACCTAGTCACAACACCCGGCTCCGTGCCCCTGCAAAACTCCCTCCCGGGGGGTGATCTTCCTTGGGGCAGTGTCGCCTGATGTGCCCTACCTCCCCGCACCCATAGCAACGAAATTCCCGGAGTCCCTCAAAGCGAGGACGTCCCCCAAAATCCCGGCTCCCCCTTGCAGGTCCCCGATCCGCCAGGGCGGCTACCACACAAGCAACCTGGGTCTCGGTCTGCACTTTCCGGTCCCGTTCTTCTTTCTCCACGGCGGCATCTTCTCGGTTGTGGAAAACCTTAAAAGCAAGATCTATTAGATGGGAAATGGGCTGACTTTCCCCACACTCCAGCTTCTGGAGCTTGAGTCGGATGTCTCTAGTGGATCTCCCAATGAAGAGAGAGTTCAGAGTTTTGGCATACTGGGGATCCGCAGGATCCATGTTGGTATACTGACGGGAGACCTTGCAGATCCGTTCATACCAATCCGAGGGGCTCTCATCAGGCCCCTGCTTCAGCTCATAGAATTTGGACATGTTCAATGCCTTGGGATAGACTAAGGGGAGCCCGGCCAGGATTCCCCGGTGGAATGTTGCCAACGCCAGACGACCCTGCTCGTCATTGTAATCCCAATCTGGGGCATCCCTTGTGGGGAATACCACCTCGGCATCCCTTCCTTCGTCTGGATCAGCCTTCATCACCACATCTTGTGCGGCCACAAGCAGCCGCCTCTTCTCTTCCTGGTTGAGGAGAGAAGATAGCAGAGTCATCACATCTGCCCAGTTGGGGCGATGGGTGACAAAAATGGTCCTGAACAATTCTACCATGGCGGTGGGGTCCTGGGAGAGAGGTGGTGTTTCTCTCCTCCAATTCATCAGGTCGTTGGTGGAAAAAGGGATATGGACCAGGACCGGCCGTCCCAAAGCACCCATAACCTCCCGGAGGGGGGCTACGGTGGCGGACGGGGCCGCATGGCTCCTGAGGCTCTGCTTGGAAATTGAAGGCTGAAAAGTTACAGGGGTAGGAGAAGGGGCCGCAGCTCCTTCCACCTGGGGAGGTGAGCCTGCGTCCGGGAAGCAGAAAGAGGGAGGAGGTGACCAGATCCTACGGGGGCTCGGGGGCCTTGAGGAAGCTCTCGAGTTGGGGCAAGATTGGACGGACTCTGGCAGGGAGGTATCTGACGGAGGGGTCCGCAGGTACTCCAAGAGTTGGACCATGCGGGGGGAAAGAGGAGCGGGTGCGGACGGGATGGGCTGTGGAGGCGGAGGGATTGGGTCAAGCACAAGTGGAGGAGGGGGAGGGAATTCTCCTGGCGCCCCGATGAGCGATGGAGGGGGAAGTGGGACAGGGGGGTAGAGGGTCGTGGTGCCCGCTGGGCCCGCCAACCGATAAGGAGGGGGGTAAGAGAGCATGTCAAAGGGGTCCTCCTCAGGAGGAGGAGGAGGGGGAAATGGGTCTGGAGAGGTGCCTTGAAGTGAAGGAGGAGTCTTCCCAACTTCCTTGCATGGCAGAACTTGGGGAGTTCCCTCACTCCTACATTCTCTCCGGTACAGGGTCATGAAGCATGCCGCATAGGCCAGCTGTTCCCATTTGGCTTCTCCATGGCAGTGGGCTTGCAGTTTGAGAATCAACTGCTCGTCCAGGCTACCGTGGATCGGCCAGTTGGCGCTCCCCGGAAGGGGCACCAAAGGCCAGATTCGCGTGCTAAGCTTGACCAGCTTGGCAGAAGCGAGTGATTTTCCCGCTATCTCATCCCAGTTCGCCAAGATCTTGCCTACCGGTGTTCCCTCTGGGATGAGGCGCATTTTGCGGCTAGAGCAAGCTCCCATGTTAGTGGTAAGCCCTCGACCCACCGTGGCCGATTAAGGGGACGCCTGACGACAGCCGTACACACTCCAGGCGGCCCCCAAGGTTCGGTACCAGTAACCCAAGAAGCCAATCACCTGGGAGATCCAGACAGGAGCTCGGGCCTAGTGCGCTGGCTGCTTCTTTCCTCTCCCCAAGCCTGTAACCGCAAGATTGGACTGCCCTAACTCGCCGTGAGCGCCAGATGTTACCGCCCGGGACGTAGGGTCCCTTTTGTTACAGGACGCCCGAAGATCCACGCAGGGATCAACCAGTATCCGTCAACCTACGCGCGGGGCGACACTTCCCGGCTGATTTTTACCGGTTTTCAATTTCGATGGCTCTACCTTTTGGGAGTCAAGGTGCTCCCGGCTCCTTTGGCCAGAACTTGAAGGCCAGCCAGATGTTTGGGAATGTGATCTGAGCGAGTCTAAGGCTCTGAATCCTGGAAAAGGCGTCCCCTTCCCAAGAACCCAATCGCTTTCCCAAATAGTCTGGCCAAGAAGTTCTTGGACCAGGTGCCTTCTGGAAATTTAGTTGTCCCTAAAATTTAGTCGGAAATCCCTCCAGAAGGGTCCCTTCGTGGTAAGCCAAAAACTGTTGTCGAACAACCGGACAATCCCACAGAACGGTTGTCGAGCAACCGGGCAAGTCCCGCAGACCGACTGCGGGACAGAGACCGCGAGGGTTCGGTTAACCTGGCGAGCCCGGAGCGACTAGGTCCTCGTAGCCTACCCGCCTCCCGTAGATCCAATTATGCTCACCAATGCTGCAAGGTAGATGCCACGAAATTGTTTATTCTGCTCAGCTGAGAGGATGCGAACCGCAATACCCTGATTCCCGCAAAGAACGCATGCATATACATTCAAAACATTGGTTTTTAAAGGTTACAGAACTGTCAAAACAATTGAATTTCCCGCCCGCCCTCTTCCGGGCCGGCTCTGCTGGTGATTGGTTGGAACGTTGAGGCCAGCTGATGGGCGGGAAGCCGGTCAGTTCCAGGGAGCCTATCAGCGCTCGCTCCCATTTGCCGGCTTCGGCCAATCAGAGGTCTGTGGCCATATAAGGAATGTCCGGGAAGAGGAGCTTAGGCGGGGATTACTGACAGGTTGGCATATGAATGAAAACAAAGAGTCCGGGCCAGGTAACGACCTGGGGCAACACCTGGAAGTGATGAAATCATTGAGTTGATGTGTCTCATCCATATGTGAATGAGGGAGAAGAGGAAGAAGGCCTGGTGATTCACTCAGACCCTTTTGGTGACAAAAGAACTTATTCTGGGGCACACCTTGGTTTCCGAGGCCAGATGTGTCACCCGTTGTGAAGAACAAACATTTATTGTCCAGGCTCCAAAGGCTAGTTTAGTTAGACTAGAAATCCGACCGTTAAACCGCCTCAGGACTGATGAAGCGTGGGGCTTAAGACAAGGGCTTAGCTTATCCATAACAAGATCTTCATCAGGATACGCATGCAATATGAATATGGTGATCCACAAAGGTTTTGGAACAGGGCTCAGCTGCATTTCCTCTCGACAAGCACAGCAAACATTCTCAAGGCAGTCTTTTCTTAACTAACAAAGGCGGGATGGGGAAGGGAAGGGTTACAAGGGGTCAAGGGAGACATGGAGCAATATTTGTACAGATACACAGATACAAAGATGAACCTATATTTATGATTTCTGCTTCCCTGATGTCAGCCCAACACAAACAGATGAGGCCCCCTGCTTCATAGGCCAATTCCTTTCTCAAAACTTTTCCTTCTGAGCTCAGAGGTGTCCCAAGACAGAGGAGAGAAGGGGAAAGACAAGAATAAAGGTAAAAATGTAAAAATAAGAATAAGTTCCTTTCCTCCCTTGGGGGTCCCGAACCCGGGAACCCCGTCCCAAACGGCCTTGGCCCTGCCGGTTGAGCTATCGCATCTTTCCCTTGGATGCAGCTCTCCTCGCAGTCTTAAGGCGCCCGGGAAGCAGGAGAGAGAAAAAAATATATAAAAATTCAGGAGAAATGGGGAGAAAGTCAGGAAATGAAGGAACCTTTTGGGCAGGCTCCGGCGGGGCTAAGGGAGAGGACGTATGGGTTTCCACCCGGGAACAGGCATGCGTGCTGAAGTTGGAACTTGTTCACTCGCGGAACGACCTGCGGCTTGAAAGCTATCGGTCTCGGCAACACAAGCCCTTCATAGATCAATACTTCTCCATGTCTATTGATCTGAGAGCGGCTCTACCAAAGCCCATAGGACTCACCACCATAGAAACAGAAAGCCCATGGTCCCCAAGAAGCAAAGGGGCCTTGGAGCACCTTTGAAACAATGGGCGCCCCTACACTTCAGTATTAATGCAGTCAGACACTAGGCTTGTCCAATCTGGGTAAACCTTGACCCATTTCAGTGTCCTGGCTTGAGGTGGGGACCCTGATTCATTTTTGGGGGGCTCCCAAATTTGGGAGGGCAGATATCTGTTTTCACTCTGGGGTGCCAAAGGATCCATTTTCTATCAGTCCATTATTTATTTATTTATTTATTTATTTATTATTTCGATTTGTATACCGTCCTTTCCGACTGGCTCAGGACGGTTTACAGCATATCAAACAACATCATAAAACATATCAAACAACCAACAAGACACATAAACAAGCAATAAAACCAATTTAACAGTATTCTCCTATAACCAAGAGTGGTCACAGACTGAATGCACCTCATAACAATGCTGTTTTACAAACTTTCAGGAAGGCCGGTAGCTCATTAACTGCTCAGACTTCAGGTGGCAAACTGTTCCACAGGTAGGGTGCTGCCACAGAGAAGGCTCTCTGTCTAGTTGACGATAGGTGAATGGTTCGCAGGGAAGGAATCTACAGAAGATTGAGGTCTTCAGAACAGAGAGATCTCTGGGGAACATATGGGAGTAGGCGGTCCCTCAAGTACACCGGCCCCAGACCATGTAAGGCCTTAAAGGTTAAAATCAACACTTTGAAGATGATCCAGTGCTCAATTGGCAACCAGTGCAGTCGCTGCAGAGTTGGAGTGATGTGCGCCCTGGCCGGCACCCCAGCCAGGAGCCTTGCTGTTGAGTTCTGCACCAGTTTAAGCTTCCGGATAACTGACAAAGGAAGACCAATGTAAAGGGCGTTACAGTAGTCTAGCCTCAAGATGACCATTGCTTGGATCACCGTGGCTAGGTCATTTCCGGTGAGATAGGGCGCCAACAGCCTAGCCTGCCGCAGATGGAAGAAAGCGGATCTGCTGACAGCGGAGACCTGAGTCTCCATTGTCAGCAGCGGATCCAACTGGACCCCCAGACTCTTTACTAAGTGCGACGGGCGTAATGCCTCGCCATCCAGAGCAGGCAGATGGAGCTCACACCCACCTGGACGACCCAACCAAAGGATCTCCGTCTTAGATGGATTCGGTCTCAAATGACTGGCTTGTAGCCAACCAGTCACGGCTTCAAGGCATTGTTGGAAACAATCGGGTACAGAGTCCAGCCGGCCGTCCATCCTCAGCACCAGCTGGGTGTCATCAGCGTACTGATGACACTCCAGACCAAAACTCCGCACCAGCTTGGCAAGTGGTTGCATGTAGATGTTAAACAATAAAGGGGAAAGAATGGCTCCCTGAGGGACCCCACAACTTAAGAGAAGCCTCTCAGAAACCATGCCTCTCCTCTCCACTCACTGTCCCTGATCAAGGAGAAAGGAGGACACGCATTTAAGAGCAGTCCCCCTAACTCCTGTCATGGCTAGGCGTTGGGTTAACAATGCGTGGTCTACCGTATCAAAAGCTGCCATGAGGTCCAGCGGAGCTGGTCTGTGATGGCGACCAGCACAGTCTCTGTCCCAGGCTCCCCTTCCCATCATTTTAGGCATTTAAGCTGTTCTACCCTAGAGGAGAGGAACTTTCTCTCCCGGGCCTGCATGCCACTTGCACTCTTTCCAAGGCATTTAAAGGAGGCAAGAAAGTTCGTAAGGCTGTTTCTTACACTCTTTAGAAGGCATTTTAAGGAAGGAAGCTTCCCACTTCCTGGTAAGGAAGAGAGATGACCTCCTGGAAGAGGAGAGATAACTGGTAGTAGTTTTCAGGGAGTTGGGGTTTTTTTTCCTTTGCTGGGGGATTAATAAAACATTTAAACTGTGATGCCGAAAGGCAGAGGAGGAACCGGGATCAGCTCCCGCTTGCTTTTGTTGCAGGCGGGTTTGTGTCTGGGGAGGGCTCTTACCGTTCTGAGTTCCCAAAGTACAGAAGGAGCTAAAGGAAAGAGAAGAAACAGATTCCGCGCACACGTCTATTTGATCCCACTTGAACTGCCACAGCCCTCATTGTCGTTCCCCATGATTTCATGGCATTGAATAATTATTCAGAGCTATGATGGTTATTCCAAAATACTTCAGCTGGTCTTTAAAATGTGGAAATACAGTTTTTGAGAGTTCAATGCAACGCAGATTGTACTTTGGCCTGCACCACACACAGTTTAAGCTTGCTTTCCAACGCAACGCGCATGACTTTCAGGAGCTGTCCCCTGCTTCTTTGCCAGGCAGTTATGAGGACCGAACATAAGATGCTGTGGATGTCAGACCATCAAAAGCTGGGCACCCTCATGCTAAGCCCCAGCCCTCTAAACAGGGTGGCTGTGCATGATGGCATTGCTCCAAAGGCAGTCATCCCAAAGATACAGGCAGAGACTCACCTGGGATCTCTTCCTGCAAGGAGCTCCTTCTCCCTCTCTGCGCTCAGGGCACCTTGGTCTGCACTTGAAGGCTTCTCTGGTAAAGTTATCCGGCAAAACCTCATGTACGAGACCTTTAGAAGAGTTTCGTTTTTGACTTGGCTGAGAACCAACCATTCTTGGGAGGGTCTCTGGCTGCTAGCCAGGTCATTTCAGGAAGGAGCTTGTCGTGGCCCTCCTCCCTTTGCTCTCTTTCCTCTGCAGAAGAGAGGCAGCAGGTCTCCAGACCAGAGGTGAGAAGGAGGCCCAGAGTAAGAAGGAGCAGTTCCAGCAGGAGAACAGAGAAGGTACTGCTTGCTTCCCTTTCCTGATGCTTCAGGCCCAAGGGCTCCTGGCCTTTGTGTACTATCTATCTATGGGTGCCCGAAGGATTCCAGGGGTGGATTCATCCTTAAGCCAAAGGAACCCCTACCTAGGCATCAAGAGGAGGGATGCACTGCAGGCATTTCCCATATCCCACCACCATCTCCCAAAAGGGACTTGGGGTGGCTTGCCATTGCCCGGAGCCCCCGGTGGTGCAATGGGTTAAACCCTTGTGCCAGCAGGACTGAAGACTGACAGGTTGCAGGTTTGAATCCAGAGAGAGCGTCGATGAGCTCCCTCGGTCAGCTCCGGCTCTTCATGCGGAGACATGAGAGAAGCCTCCCACAAGGATGGTAAAACATGGCATTCGTTGCTCCCAGGTTTACAATGAAATATTTCCCCAATTTGTGGGAGGAGTTATTATTATTATTATTATTATTATGCCATGTCTCCATACTATGCAGTCCTTGGAGTTATAGTTTTCCAAGGTCCATATCCTTCTCCTGGTGCATTTACAGTATGGAATTAATGCTCCTGGGCCCCACTTTAAATACCATAGCTCCATACTATGCGGTCCTAGGAGTTATAGTTTCCCAAGGTCCATAACCTTCTCTGGTTGCATCTACACTGGAGAATAAATGTAGTTGGGATGCCAGCCATCTGAAGAGGCCAGCCACAGATGCAGGCGAAACTTCAGGAGAGAATACTACTGGAACATGGCCATACAGCCCGAAAGACTCACAGCAACCCAATGAGACAGACCAGTGTCCTTATCACATCTACCTTTAAACAGTGTCCTAGAAGGTTTCCACCCTGTCTTCAGGATGGAGCCCTCTGCTGGCCAGCACACGACCTGTGACAATTTCCAGATAAGCAATTAGCATGAAGGTAGGTGCAACTATTTGTAATGAGGGTCTTTTGCCTCGATATCTGTCTTTTCCTGATGGGTTTTAGTAGGCAGAGGGCCAAAGAATGTGAGTCTTCACAGAAGTTCTTTCAAGCTCCCTTGATGATCAGCCTGCCTGCTTTCCCTCGTTGTTGTGGCAGGTGGAGACACCGCTCCCTCCTCTCTCGGCTTTCTTTCCCAGCGCCATCCTGTTTATTCGTCTTGATTCCATCCCTGGAGAATGTCTCTCCTCCGTGTGTCAGACCTTGGTCACACCACTTGACCTGAAGTCACACTGTGTCCCATTCTGGGCACTGCAGTGGAAGGGAGATGTGGACTCTAAGCTGTAGTACTGTGTCCAGAGAAAGAGGGCCACTCAAAGGATCCAGGGCCTGGAGAACAAGCCCTATGAGGAGCGGCTGAAAGAGCTGGGCATGTTTAGCCTGAAGAAGAGAAACCTGAGAGAAGACATGATGAGGGCCATGTATACATAGGGTTGTAGTAGTTTTTTTGGGCGCTTTGGCCATGTTCCAACATTTCACCTGCATCCATGGCAGGCATCCTCAGAGATGGTGAGTCAAAACATCAGGGGAGAATGCTTCTAGAACATGGCCATTCAGCCCAAAAAACCTACAACAACCCAGTGATTCCAGCCATGAAAGCCTTCGATAATACATGCATACATATGTATGGGGCATTTGTCATAGGGCGGAGGGAGCAAGCTTGTTTTCGGCTGCCTTGGAGACTAGGATGCAGAACAATGACTCCAAATTACAGGAAAGAAAGGAGATTCCACCTGAACATTAGGAAGGACTTCCTGACTGTGAGAGAGAGCTGTTCAGCAGTGGAACTCTCTGCCCCAGAGTGAGGTGGAGGCTCCTTCTTTGGAGGCTTTGAAACAGAGGCTGGAGGACCATCTGTTGGGGGCTATCCTACTTTGAATGTGACTTTCCTGCTTCTTGGCAGAATGGGGTTGGACTCGATGGCCCATGAGGTCTCTTCCAACTCTAGGATTCTATGCCTTTCCCTTCTCTGTGTGTTTCTTTGCACAGGAATTTGCCTGGATCTTGGTCCTTTGTGGGAGTTTCAGAAATGTCCAGAGTCAGCCGAGGTAAGGCTCATCCTCCTCCTCCTCGCTTGGGTTTCGGAATAAGGGGCAGAAAGGGAAGACCACTGCCTAGCAGTTTATTAAAAAAAGGATAGTGGGGTGTGTAACAGACAAGGTAACAACCTTTGCTCGGGCTGACTAAAAATGCCATACGATGACAGGAATGTGCAATCTTGGGGCCCCGTGTAATTTCAGTGAATCAATTATTGCACAATAGACCAGGTCTTTCTCTTGATTTAGAATTTAGACCACAATGGAATGGCCCGGTGAGCCTTATACCAACCATAATTAAAAACAAAATTTCCAGATTAAAAACTCACCAGTGAAGCGAAGACATAGGACACGGGTGTTTTGGGCTCCTTCCCCAAAATTACAAGCACACGAGCATGAGCTCTGCAAAGTTTTTATATAACCAGGCCCCCGTGGTTTCAGTTTGACTGGCCCTTCTTCTGCTTCTGGTTGGCCAGAGAAGGCACGGGAGGGCCCAGCCTGGAAATGGGGCTCAGTCCAATTTTATATTGAACAGAGACAGGGTTTTAGAAAACAAAAGAAGCACATTTCAGGCCTCCTGCTTCTGAAAGCAAAGAAACCCAGTTTTTTTCAGGCAAACCAACAAAGGAGGGTCTTCAGGAAGTCCATTGTGTGAGGCTGAAGAGACATTTTAGGGTAATCGCTCTGTGGCCTGAGACAGGCAGTTTAGACAGAAAGTAGTCGATACCTTACATTTAAGAACAAGGTCGGATAAAAGTATAGTTCATATATTTCAGACTTGCAAAATTATATAAAAGTATAAAAATTATATGGAAAGGAATAGATACAAATGTGCTACTGTAGCTACTTGAGCTTTGCCTTTAGAGGTCTAAACATGAAGACGATGGGATTATGTAGATTTCCATTCCCAGGCTAGCCAAATAAGGAAGGTTGAAACAGCCAAAACCTCTTTTGTTTCTACACCACACCCGGGGTTGTTTCCCAATGTGAAACAATAGCTGTATAATTTGGATTCTGACCTAGGTCAGGTAATACTACTACTACTAATAATAATACTTTATTTATACCCCACCACCATCTCCCCAAGGGGACCCAGGGCGGCTTACATGACGCCAAGCCCAACAACACATCAATAAAACAACAAAGCGGCCCAGTTAATATAACTCACATGTAAGCAATAACACACAAAGATTTAAAACCTTATGGCCGGGCCAGATATAATATTAAAAATTTAAAAACAAACACTGGGTGTGAACAGAGGTAGGATGTATCTAAGCAGGAGGGTTTTAGAGGATAATGTCGGGAGATCAACCCAACAAGTACTTAAAGTGCTTCTGAGGACATTTTGCAGGGAAGTGGTCAGAGAAGGGCATTGATTTCTTTCTTCAGGGAAGGCACAACAGAACATTTTCGGGCTCCTCCTAAAGCAGGGGTCGGGGAACCCTTTTGACTCAGAGAGCCATGAAAGCAAAATATTTGGAAACGTATTTCAGTGAGAGCCATATAATATATATATCTATCTATCTATATATATAAAAGGGAAGTGGTCGTGCAACGGGGCAAATGCACGCCAAAACTACATTTCCACACACACAACAAAACCCAGGGCCACTCATCCCCACCCGAGGTACATCACCCACCCACTGAAACCCCCAACAACCAACACAACACCCCAAAACATCCCCCAAAAACAACATTGACACGCATGCGCAAAACACCGCAGACACACACAACATGGCCACCATAAACACATCACAATACCAAGCATGCGCAACATCCGACGCCATGCCCCCCTCCTCTGCCGCTTACAGAACACTCCTGACACCAAGGAAACCACATCCTCCACGCGGCTCCCGGACCCCACCAGCACGGCCGCCGCATGCAACCCAACACCAACATCCCGCGCACTCCAACCCCCCACAACGCAGGACAGAGGGAGAGCCATCGCGCAGGCGCACACTGACTCCCCCAACCCATCCCCTCTCTCCCCACACACCAGCAACTTCACCGCCACACCGGCGGCGCCCAACCAGCCTCCTCCGCCGCCTCACAGAGGGAGACCCACAGCCGCTCTCCGCCGCATCGGTCGCTTCTGGGGCTCTCCGGGGAAGCAACACTGAAAATACCCCAAAAAACTACAAAAAAACATGGCGGCCGAACCGCTTCCGGTCCGGCCGAAAAGGCTCCGACGGAAGTCAATCCGTCAGGAAAAGGGTCCGGCCGGAAACTGACGCCCAAACAATGCAGACCGGAGGTCCCGCCCCCTCCTGGCCCGAAGTGCTGCCAGGAAAGATGGTGGCCGCCATGGAGCACCAGCTACCACACAGAGACCTCCTGGTTACTCCGAGAAGCTTCCGCGCCCCTGAGCCTGCCCTCCGGAGGACGGAGGGTGAAGAAGGACGAGGCGTGGGGACGCTGCCCTCGCCGCTACTGCCCTCCGGATGGCAGAGGGTGAAGAGGAAAGGACCGGGGTCGCTGCTGCCGCCTTCTTTTCCCTCCTCAGCCCCCTTCTTTTCCTCCATCAGCCTCAGGACCTTTCCTTCTCCCCCTCAGCCTACGGCCCCAACCCCCCCCCCCACGTCAGCCCCAGGCTCCTTCTCTTCTCCCCCTCACCCTCAGCCCCCTTCTTTTCCTCTCTCAGCCTCAGACCCCTTCTTCCCCCTCCCCCCTCATGTGTATGTACACATGCACACACATATACAGTACCATACACACATATACATATATAAACATACATACACATATATACATATACACCCACATATATACACTACATACACACATATACACATGCACACACCCACCAAGACCATAAGTAGCATCATTTCAAACCCTTACATACTCAGACTTTCCCGCATCTCCTAAATAGGGCACAGCAACGCGTGCCGGGTACAGCTAGTATTATATATTTTAAGACTGAATTCAACTAAATGTGAGTCTATACATCCATACTATGAGAAAAGGGTTCCCACGGAAGAATGACAGGACACTTCAGACCTGGCTCTGAAAAAGGCACGCTCAGGACTCTGGAAAAGAAGAGAAGGCGGAAGGAAGGATGGGGGAAAGAAAGACAGAGGGAATAAAGGAGGGAGGGGGAGAGGAAGAAAGAAAAGAAGAACGAACTATGGAAAACGAAGAAAAGAAAAGCAGGAAAGAGACAAAAAGGGGAAAAGAAAGAAGGAAATGGGAAGGGAGGAAAGGAAAGGGTGGGGAAAAGAAAGGAAAGGAAGTGAGGAAAAAGTAAAGTAATGAAGGGAAAAGAAAAAAAGAAGGGGAGATGGGGAATTGAAAAGAAAGGAAGGAGAAGGACAGGAAGACTTGAGGAAAAAGAATAGAAAAGGAAGGAAGGAAGGAAGGAAGGAAGAGGGAGGGAGAATGGAGGAAAGAAGGAAGGAGAGGGAGGGAGAGAAAAGGAAGGAGAGAAGGAAAGGGTAAAGGGGAGAAAGAAAGGAAGGAAGGAAGGAAGAGGGAGAATGGAGGAAAGAAGGAAGGGGGAGGGAGGGAGGGAAAAGGAAGGAGAGAAGGAGAAGGGAAGGGTGAAGGAGAGAAAAGAAGGAAGAGGAAGGAAGGAAGGAAGGAAGAGGGAGAATGGAGGAAAGAAGGAAGGGGAGAGAGGAACAGAAAAGGAAGTAGAGAAGGAGAAGGAAAGAGTGAAGGGGAGAAAGAAAGGAAGGAAGAGGGAGAATGGGAGAGAGGGAGGGAAAGGAAGGAGAAGGAAAGGGTGAAGGGGAGAAAGGAAGGAAGAAGAAGGAAGGAAAAGGGAGAATGGAAGAAAGAAGGAAGGGGAGAGAGGGAGCTGCATTCTGGGAAATCGAGGCCCGGGCTGGTCTGGAGAGCCAGGTGCAATCATGAAAAGAGCCACACCTGGCTCCCGAGCCATAGGTTCCCTACTCCTGTCCTAAAGACTGCCAATGTGGGGGCTTGTCTGATATCCTTGGGGAGTGAATTCCAGAGTCGGGGGCCACCAAAGTTTATTTTTTGTTCCAGCTGGAAAAGGATGGCATGGACTTAGACCAGCAATAAGGGGCAGGGGAACCCGTATCCCTAAGGGAAAAGGCCCAAAGATGTTTGGGGAGCATGTGGGGGAGGGGTCCTAAGATCTCATAAGGGGAAACATGGGGTTCAGTAAGACACCAATCAGCCAAAGTCCATTCATAAAAAGGAGAAGCTCATTCATAAAAAAGTAATCCGATTCATAAAATTGATCAGAAGGGCCCGACAGAGGCCTGGAGTTGATGAGTGACACAAAAGGGGTCCCTGGGTCAGCAGGCACCATCTAGGCACTACTCGAGGTGACACACACAGGGAGGGGGAAAGCATTTGCCAATGTTCCATGGAACCACGAGACCACAAAAAGGGTCTTTGGTATCCACAAAGGTCTTTTGGATAGGGCATAAGGTATTTCCAACTTTTTTCCAGAAAATTTCGGAAATCATTTCAAAATTGAATCGCCAGCACCCCCTACATCCGAAACGAGTTTTGGACCATTTTAAAAATATTTAACAAGCCTAACAAGCACATGAAGCCAAGGAGGGACACAACCCATGGCCTCAACATCATGCCTTCCCTTCCAAGTGTTGGTTGGTGGTGAGATTGGGGAGAGTATTCTACTGTATCCAAGATGCCCACCATATTAAAAAGACCCTGTCCCTGGGAACGGGGATTTGGTTTTTGTGCTAAGAATGACCAGCTTCATCTTTGCAGGCTCCACTTTCCGAACGAAAAGGACTGAGCTGCATTGAAAGGGATTCTCCCCGTTTCTGGGAAGGGCCTTGACTATGTCCTTTCCCCCACACGAGAGGGAGTTTCTCTCCTCCTTTCTGGGAAATGCCGTGACTGTAGAGAAGGGAGACATTGACTCTGAGCCGGAATGTGTCCAGAGGAGGGTGACCAAAATGATCAAGGGTCTGGAGAACAAGCCCTATGAGGAGCGGCTGAAAGAGCTGGGCATGTTTACCCTGAGAGGAGAGATGATGGTCTTGTATAAATATGTGAGGGACGTCAAAGGGAGGAGGGATCAGGCTTCTTTTCTGCTGCCCTGGAGACTAGGATGCAGAACAATGGCTTCAAACTACAAAGAAAGGAGATTCCACCTGAACATTAGGAAGAACTTTCTGACCGTGAGAGGTGTTCAGCAGTGGAACTCTCTGCCCCAGAGTGTGGTGGAGGCTCCTTCTTTGGGGGCTTTGAAACAGAGGCTGGATGGCCATCTGTTGGGGATGCTTTGAATGCAATTATCCTGCTTCGTGGCAGAATGGGGTTGGACTCTTGCAAAAGGGGAATCCCAGCCAAACCGTGCCATGTGCCCAGGATTTCTCAGGGAAAGAACATTAAAGGTTGCAAAGAAAGTGTCCATGTTGTTCTATGTTTTGCATGTGTTTAGAAGTGTATGTTGTCTAGGTAGGGTGATTGTTTTACATCAGTGGTTCCAACCTTTGGGCCTCCGGGTGTTTTGGGCTTCTGCTCCTACAGTTCCTAACAGCTGGCAAGCTGCCTGGGATTCCTGGGTGTTGAAGTCCAAAACAGCCAGAGGCCCAAAGGCTGGGAGCCATTGCTTTAGACAGAGTTCTGTTCGTTGTTGTCATCTCTTTGCTTTCTTTCTGAAGCGGAGAGAGATAGTTCTTGCTTTGTGTAACTCTCTTTTCCTGTCTGTTTCTGTTTGTATTTCTGTTCTCTTCAGAAAAAGGTACGTGAAAAAAGAAAGGATTGCTTTGGGGTTTTCCACAGATAGAGAGCTGAAGGGAAACCTCCGCAAAGGCAGCAATGTCCATGTGGAGACAGAGGTCTCAAATAATGTCTCTCTTCCATCAGGAGCCACAATCCGTTTATTTATTTCATGTATTTTGTCATAAGACTTCGGAGTAACCAAAACAGTGCCATCTCAGAGTAGCAGAGAAATACATCACGAAACTCAAAAACTGCCTAACCATCAGGCACTTAATAATCCGAAACCAAACATTACAAATTCTGCACCCAAAATCATACACCCCAAGTATAGGTGAAGCAAATAAACGCATGGAAACAGAAGCAAATCAGTCACTTTCATTACTCCTCTGAAGTAAATAGGAATAATACTTGCTCAGTGGATTCATTGCAGAAATTGAATGGTATATAAATGGAGAATATATATGCTGTTGTTTGTGTTTTGACTTCATAAATGGAGTATGTATATATATATACTAGCTGTACCCGGCACGCATTGCTGTGCCCTGTTTAGGAGATGCGAGAAAGTGTGGATATGTAAGGGTTGGAAATGATGAGAGCATGTGCTTTGTGTGTGCATATATGTGTATGTTTGTGTGTATGTATGTGTGTGTGTATGTGTATGTGCGTGTTTATATTTGGGGGTATGTGTGTTTGTGTTTTGATATGTGTTTGTGTATGTATGTGTATGTGTATATATATGTGTGTGTGTATATATAGGTATGTGTGTATGTTTGTGTTTGTATATGTTTGTGTGTATATATAGGTGTGTGTATATATGTGTATGTGTGTTTTTTGTTTGTGTATGTGTATGTGTATATATATAGTTGTTTGTTTGTGTTTGTTTATGTATATGTGTGTATGTTTGTATATATATGGTGATGTGTATATATTTGTTTGTATATATTTGTATGTGTGTATTTGTGTTTTTGTTGATGTATAGGTGTATATATATTTGTTTGTATGTGTTTGTGTATGTATATGTGTTTGTATGTTTGTGTTTATATGGTGATGTGTATATGTGTGTGTGTATATGTGTATGTGTGTGTATATGTGTGCATTTGTGTTGTTGTGTGCAGGTGTTGTGTTTTTTAATTATTATGAGTTGTGTAAGCTTGCCTGCCTCTGTGATTTCCGTCTGTTCTGTTCCCTGTTCGTTCTTCTTTGCCACCTCCTTGTTTAAGGGGGCGAAGGGGGTCCTTTCACCGGCCTTGTGCTCTCTCTCCCTTCGGCCTCCTCTTCCGGGGCCACAGGGGGTGAGCCCTCATAACGATGGCGGTGTCGCCGTGGCCAGCTCTTGCGCCCCGTTCTCAATCTCCTCCGCCGCCTCCCTTCCGTTCCCAGAAAAAGAGGCTGAAGGAAGAGAGATCGCGCGTGTTTCCTTCGGTCACCTCTTCTGGGAGCGGAAGGGAGGTGACGGAGGGCTCTCCCTCTCCCTTCTCGCTCTCCTCCGCCGTCTCCCTTCTGCTCCCAGAAGAGGCGACCGAAGGGGACACTCGCGATCTCTCTTCCTTTGGCCTTCTCTTCTGGGAACGGAAGGGAGGCGGTGGAGGAGAGCGAGAAGGGGGCGGAAGAGCTGGCCACAGCGACACCACCATCGTTATGAGGGCTCACACTCGGCCCCGCCTCCCTGTTGCTTACTCAACCGGGACCTCGTCCTCCGCCTTCTCCACCCCCTCCTTTGGTCTTGGAACCGGCCCACGTGACCGGCCCTGTGCCCGCCTCCTCCACCTCCTCCACTTCCTTCCCAAACGTTCCTGGAGGCGGCGCCCCACCTCCCACCCACTCCCGGAAGAGGAGGCCGAAGAGAGAATGTACGGCCGGCGAAAGACAGCGAGGACAGCGAGGACGCGGCCGCCATAGGTTTGAATGGGAATTTTTTAGGGGTGAGTTTTTGGGGTCTAGCGAGGTACCTAGGGTGGGTTTGTTGGGCCCTGTATGTACCTCGTGGCAGCTTTGAATGTGTGGGGTGGTTTGTGTGGTTCTGGGGCTTCTAGTTTTCCTGCCTATATACGACATCACACGGACACTCTTTTATATCTATATATATATATATATATATATATATATATATATATATAGCTGTTGTTTGTGTTTTGACTTCATTTATTGTATTGCGTTGTTGGGCCACCATTAGGGAGATGGTGGCAGGGTATATTACACGGATATATTACACGGAGATGGATAGCACTTTGGGAGATTCCAGGTGCCGTGGCTGCTGCTCGGAGTGCCGCTAGCTTTTAGCTACTGGCTGGGAAATAAACCTTACATCCTATGCCTTTTCCACATCTGATTAACTCAATGTGTCATTTAGAGAACTGCATGACCATCTGGACTTCTCTAGGGATGTAAAATGGCTTCACCTGTTAGAACATACGCCTGTGAAAGCTGTTCTAAGATTCGAAATGAAATACAAGGCACTGTTTCATCGGCGAGTTTGCCCTTTTGCACATTCTTACACGGATGAACCTTTGGTTAATACTGTTCCTTTGTGTTTTTTTTTTGAGGGGTTGGGCCTAATAAAAGTATCACCAAGGCGTGTTTCGGATTTTGTGTAAACGGCAACACGGTTGCATCTATTAGAGTATGTTTCACAGATAGGGAAAGTGAAGGGCTATTTCATAGCTTTTCTTATCTTTTGAGAATTTTTCATAATAATAATAATAATAATAATAATAATAATAAACAACTGTATTTATACCCCGCCACCATCTCCCCAATGGAGACTCAGGGCGGCTTACATGAGGCTGGGCCCAACAACGCAATACAATAAATGAAGTCAAAACACAAACAACAGCATAATAAGCCACATAAAACATAAGAATACAGTAAACAATCTAAAATTACGATAAAACCATTCACAAACACAATAGCAGTGTTACTTCTCCCTGAACCATCTGTACTTCCTTTGCAGACATTGGGATTCTATCTGTTTTCGCTCCCTGTCTAGCATCTCTTCAGTGTAAAAGGGGGCCTGGCTGTTCTTTTCCACCAGGTCATCGATCATGCCCAGCAACTCTTTCACCTGCTCTTCCCTCTCCTGACCTTCGGCCCTGTTGTTGAAAGCAAGATAACGCCCCCCACATCTCTCAATCTGCTTCCAAAGAGATGGCTCTACTTCATTTAAGAATTTTTCCAAAGGCTGTCCTTCCAGATAATCTTTGCAGGTAAACAGAATGATCATGTAATCCTTTGCATTAAAGTTAAAATAATTGTGGATTAACTGGGCCACGCTTTTTTCCTCCTGAGTGAAACGACCCACCTGCATGACTTGTATAATTGCGTGTGGACCTGGGGAGCACCACTTTATACTTTTTTCAAATTCTTTGGAAGTTTCTTTCAGTGTTACACGGGTGTCAAAAAACCCAGGAGTGTCAACAACCACAATTTTCCTGCCATCAATTACAGTCTCCTTCTTTTTACATGTTGTCACTGATCTGGATGATACGAAAGACTGAAAATGCTTCTCTCCCAGGATGGTGTTTCCTGTGGCGCTCTTCCCAACTCCAGTTTGCCCAATGAGAAGAATCCTCAGTTCAGCGTCTGAAACAAGAGAGGGAACAAGAGAAGAATCTGTCAGGCAAGGGGAGCCCACTTTTATTCTTTTGACCCAATGGTGCTAGCAAGAACTCATGACGCAAGATGGGAAACCAAGGGGCGATTATGCGGGAACAAAGGTATCCTGGGGGCTGCGTGTGAAGGGGGGTGTCTCCTTCTTTAAGCCCCTCCCCAACCCCTCACCCTCCAGGCTGAAGGTGATCTCTCCTCCTCCTCTTTCTTGCTGCCCTTTTCTTTGCTCTCCGGCAGGCGAGGGGGAATGGGGGGGGGGCGGGTTGAACCCCTTGGGAAGACTGCGCTCAGCATCCGGGCTTTCCAAGGCCCAGTCTGTATCTCAGGGACCCAGCACAGAAAAGTTAGACTTCCAAATAAGATGTACTATGGACTGATCTGTCTCAGCAGACAAAGTCATGCAATTCTGAAATATTCAGGTGTGGAGAATAACTCAGATATATTGAGAGGCCTTCACTTCAAAATGTTGCTGGGTTTTTTTTAGTTGAAACCCCTCAATGACTTTAAGTTGGGTAAGGAACATTATGTGTGCCAGTTGGCTAAATTACCTTCCCAAAATTAGGGGGCGCATTAGATTCGTGTAATGTGGCAACCTTAAAGCTGAACCAAAGCAACAGGGAAAGCTACTTCAGGAGCACCTGGAGCTCCTATTAAAGTGAAAGTGGGTTCATTTGACAGGTGATGCGCCCCAAGGTTCTCTTTTCCGTGGCTGAAAGCTTTGGTGTTCTCTTTTGCTTTTACAGAAGGAATTCTAAGCACGCAGCCACTACAATTCGCACCTTTTTTGTCCAAATTACAAAGAGCATGCTTTTTGCTGCTGCACATTACATTCATCAGCAAATCCTTTTTGTGGTTTCAGGGTTTTGAAAACTGAGGTGTGCATTAAATTTGATGGTGCATTAGACTCGAGTAAAGGTAGATAGAATGGTTTAACTCCTGGCACCTAGAGATAGATGTGTTCAATGCAGAGAGGCAACCACAAGATGGCCATATAAAAATAGATGAGCTCCTGGCCTCTACGCACATATGTGTTCAGTGCTTGGCTGCAGCCACTAAAGGGCAGCGTAAAGGTAGAATGGCTTACCTACTGACAAACATAATGGCAACACCATGAAAAAATTAATGGAGCCCAGTCGACCGTAGGTGGGATATATCCACCCCACAAGGAAGTGAGCCATTTAATGAAGCACCACAAAGAAAATGCAAGCCATGTGTCTCCACCTTGCTCTGAGGCTGAGAGACGCTGACTCCTAAGAAAAGTCGAGATCTGGGGCCACTTAAGTGGTGGTTAGGCCACGATGAGGCCCAGGATGCAGCAGAAAAACACTGCACTGAAGCCCATGGCTACCACTTCTTTGCCAGTCAAAGAAGCAATCCATACAGTATATATAGAAAGAGGGGGGGAGGGGGGAGGAGAGGCGATGTCAAAACTTCAACTGGGGCTGAAAAAATGTATGGCTTGGTCAAGGCAACAATTTAAGAATTAATTTCAAATGGGATTGTCTGCACCTTTCTCTGAGGCCAAGACAACCACTTATTAACAGCTAGCTCATGTACCCAGCATTCCCCGGGAATACATTCTCTAATGCTGCTTTTTAGAAAGAGTCCTATTTAGTTTTATGATTTTATGAATGGCCCCATTAGAAAATGTCTCCCTGGGACCTAAGTGGTCAAAAGTGGAAAGAGATTACAAAGGTTTGTATAGATGGAAAGGCCTACAAATATTATTTATTGTTATTTTTTAAAAACATTTATATGCCGCTCTTCTCACCCCAAAGGGGACTCAGAGCGGCTTATGTCACAACGCGAGACCTGGCCCTGCCCCTTAATCACACACACACAGACAATGCCAATTAACTATTTATTAAGCACAATTAGTTGCAAGTGAAAAGGTAAAATGTCCAAAAGTAATTAGGTCAATAAGTCCAAGGTGATTAGCAATTAGAGTTCAATAAGCAAATCCAAAAGCAGGGAATCTCTCAAAAGCAATGTCCATAAAAACAAGGCAAGTTGATCTGAAGCAAACTTAGTCCGTAGAACAAAACAAGGCAATCCAAGGTTCGTGGAACAACAAGGTCTCTAGGTAGAGCTTGGCAAGGTGAGCCAAACTATGGCTTCCAGGGAACAGCAGACCACCGATGCGTCTGTCCAGCAAAGACTGGCTGCCAAACTGAGGAACTTTCCCACAGAGTGTATACTTAAGTCCCACCCTTGTGAGACCAGCGTCTCTCCAGGCTCCACTTCCAATCTTTCCGTGTAGCCACAATACTACTCCTACGGTCGAAGCTCCTCGCAGATTCAGCGCCATCTGCCTCGTTATCTTCTTGGGAAAGTGCCTCCGGCTCGGTTTCCATATCTGCCTCCGCAGCTGGTGGAACCAAGCGCTCCTGGGAACCGAATCCTCCCGGTCTCTCGTATTTGCAATCGGAGCCACTATCTGGCTGGCCTTCATCATCCGAATAAGAAGAAGGCCAGGTGTCATCCCATTGTAGATTGTCATCCCCTTCATCTGGGTCCAAAGCAATTGGGACCCCCGGGGCGGCACCCCGCCCCCCCGGCTGGAACGGGGGCTGAGTTGCTACACTATCCCCCTCCTCAGAGCTCCTCCTAGGCCTCCCGCGAGGCCGAGGCTTCTCTGGATGTCTGTGGTGAAAACGAGAAACAATGTCCGGTGCATGGACGTCATGAGCCGGCGTCCAGGAACGCTCTTCCAGCCCGAACCCTTTCCAGTCAATCAAGTACTCCAACTTCCGGTGCCAAATGCGCGCGTCAAGAATGTCCTGCACTTCAAACTCCTCCTCACCATCCCGCATCACTGGAGGGGGCGGCGACTGTGACACATCAGGCCGCACCCCTTTCACCGGGCGCAATAGAGAGCGATGAAACACAGGGTGAATCTTCATGGCCGGAGGCAACTGGAGTTTGAACGCCACAGGTCCCACTTGCGCCAGCACCTTGTAAGGGCCCATAAACCGTGCGTCCAGTTTGCGACAAGGCCTCTGTGTGGGCAGATATTTAGTGGAGAGCCACACTCGATCTCCAACTTGAATCTCTGGTCCCTTCTGGCACTGCCGATCAGCCATTCGCTTGTAATCCGCTTTTGGCTGCTCCAACTGATCCCGGAGCATATCTTGTACCGCAGTCAGTTCTTGCAGCCAATCTTCCGCCGCTGGAACTTCCCCGGACTTGTCCACTGGGGGGTAGAACCGCGTGTGGTATCCATAGTTTGCAAAGAACGGAGTCTCTTTGGTGGATTCTTGCGTGGCGTTGTTGTAGGCAAACTCTGCCAAAGACAACAAAGACACCCAGTTGTTTTGCTGATAGTTGATGTAGCATCGCAGGTACTGCTCCAGAGTTGCATTAACTCTCTCAGTCTGACCCTCCGTCTGGGCGTGGTGTGCCAAAGACATCCGGGCCTCAATCCCCAAGAGACGCTGTACCGCTCTCCAGAACTGCGATGTAAACTGACTTCCTCGATCGGTCACCAAACTCTGGGGCAATCCGTGCAGTCGAAACACATGTTGCACAAACATATCAGAAGTCTCTTTAGCTGTAGGTAACCCTACACATGGTACAAAGTGACTCATCTTGGTAAAGCAATCCACAATGACCAAAATCGATGTGAAGCCTTGGGACTTTGGCAAATCGGTGATGAAATCGGCCGAAATCATCTTCCAGGGGTTGGTGGGTGTGGGCAGCGGCTGGAGGAGGCCGGCTGGCTTACCCACTTGTTTCTTGGCCCTCTGGCAGACCGGACAGATGTTCACATAAGTCTCAATGTCCCTCCGCACCTGTGGCCACCAGAAATCTCGTAACACCAACTGAATCGTCTTGAATAGCCCAAAATGTCCTGCGGCATGGGTGTCATGGCATAACTTTAGAATGTCCTCTCTTTCGGGCCCAGGGGAGACATAGATCCGATCCCTCCGGTATAACAGGTCGTCCTTGATCTGAAACGGAAACGGCGCCCCCTTGGCCTTCTGCTCCCATACCCAAGGATCATCCCTTTGCCGGGCCTAGATGCGATCGCTCAATGTCTTTTTCTGAGTGGCGCCAGGGTAGGGGGCAGGGTTTTCCCCGCCAGCCCCGCCTGTTGCCGCAAAGTTCTCCGTCTTCAGTAGCCTGGACTCGGAGGATCCCTCCTCCCCCGAGTGTACTCCGGCTTCCGGGACAAGGCATCGGCTTGTTTGGTCTGGGCCGGGGTGACGTAGTGAATCCGGAAATTGAACCGCTCAAAGAACAGAGACCACATCTGCTGTCTCTGATTCAATTTTCGCTGATTCTTCAAGTGCTCCAAGTTGCTGTGATCCGTGTGGACTTCCACCGGAAACTTGGACCCCTCCAAAAGATGTTGCCAGACCTCAAATGCCACTTTAATTGCCAGCAACTCCTTCTCCCAGATGGTATAGTTCCTCTCCGGCGCAGTCAGCTGCCTGGAGTAGTAAGCACATGGCAACAAGTCACTCCCTTGAGGCTGTAGCAAAATCGCTCCCACCACTACATCCGAGGCATCTGCTTGCATGATGAATGGGGTCTGTGGATCAAGGTGCTGCAGGATCGGCTGAGTTGTAAACAACTGTTTCAGTCTTTGAAATCCGTGGTCAGCTGCCCGTGTCCACCGGAACGGGGCCTTTCCCCTCAAGCACTGCGTGATGGGATCTGCCCACTTGGCAAAGTCAGGGATGAACTTCCTGTAGTAGTTAGCAAACCCCAGGAAACGTTGTATGTCCTTTTTACTGGCAGGTGCCTTCCAGTCAATGACTGCCTGCACCTTGGTATCATCCATGGCGATGCCCTGGGGAGAGGTGCAGTAGCCCAAAAAGTCCACCTCATGCAGGTCAAATGCACACTTCTCCAAGAGGCCATGATCCCGCAAACGTTGCAAGACCTCCTTCACATGACGATCATGGGTCGCCTGATCTGGCGAGAAAATCAACAAATTGTCCAGGTAGATGGCCAGATAGCGATCTAACAGGTCCCTGAAGATGTCGTTCATGAAGTGTTGGAATGTGGCGGGAGCATTACACAAACCGAAACGCATTACGACGTATTCGAAACTTCCATATTTCGTCTGGAAAGCGGTTGTCAGGAACTTCAATGCTTTCCAGTAAAGACGCTACAGAACTGCTGCTTCTTCCAGTGGTAGTTTATTGAAGACACAAAACCTATAAAGCTGAAGCACCCGCTTCCCATCACCACAATCCTTATATACTAATCCCTCCCCCATGCAATGCCTGGAGAGGGTTGCATCATACACCCTGACTCAGCAATCCCAGTGAGTCTTTGCATTACCCAGAGTTCCCTGGGTATTACATCATACCCCAGAGTCTTATCTAGACCAAAGGTCATAGTCCCAGTATATTCAACTGCAAAGAAATAGAGCAAAGTTCATGGTTGAGTCATCTCTCTCTGACTCAGCAACTCAGGTGAAAGTAGTAGGCTCATGGCAGGCTGGGATCTGTCTCTGGCCCCAGGCATAGAGATTCTAGCCCTGACATAACGCCCTCCTCCACCTTCTCCTCCTCCCCCTGAGGAAGACAAAGCAACATTCAAAATTTTGGCATAATTGGGTTAACATATCGTTTTAACAAGTTGCAATGAAACACAGAATAAATTTTCCTCAAGGCCCTTGGCAATATCAATCGGTACGTCACCTCATTCACTCTCTCAGCCACTCTGAATGGTCCCACATACTTTGGGCCCAATTTTCGAGAAGGTAACCCCAACTTTAAATTCTGAGTGGATAACCATACCAAATCCCCTTCCTTATATACATCACCTTCTTGTCGGTTTTTGTCACCAAATCGCTTGTGCAACCCCTGTGCCTTATGCAACGCCTCAGTTACCTCCTTCCACTCTTCTCGAGCTCTATTGTACCATTTCTCCTTATCATCCTCCAGCACTCCTATACCAACTTCGCTTGTGCTCGTGTCTGCACCCTCAGACCCCACTGGTCCTTTGTGAACACTCTCCCCACACTTGGAAGAGGATCTGGCCCCACTGCAGGATAACGCGACAATGCATCAGCAACCACATTATCCTTACCCTTTATATGCTTCAACACAAAATTAAACCTAGCCAGATACTGGGCCCATCGTAACAATTTAGGAGACAACTTCTGGGGCTCCCTAAGAAATTGCAAATTCTTATGATCAGTTAACACTTCAAACGGGTGAACTGCCCCCTCCAAAAAGTGTCTCCACGTCTGCAGAGCATAACGAATAGCAAACGCCTCCTTTTCCCACACTGGCCAATTCCTTTGCTGCTCCCCAAATTTCTTAGAGAAATAAGCACAGGGTTTCAACACCCCTTCCTCGTCCTTCTGTAACAAAGCTCCTCCATATGCCCAAGCGGAAGCATCACTCTGTACCACAAAGGGTTTTGCTGGATCTGGATGCACAAGCAAAGGACCTTTAGTGAAAGCTACCTTTAAAGAATCAAAAGCCTTTTGACACTCTACAGTCCAACCCAACCTGGCACCAGGCGCCTCACCTTCCTAGCCTCACCCTTACCTTTTGTCCTGAGCAACTCTGTAAGAGGCAAAACAATATTAGCAAATCCGAAATAAAAGACCGATAAAAGTTAGCCATCCCCAAAAAAAGCCTGTAACTGTCTCCTTGTTTTAGGAGCTTCCCAAGCCAACACATCTGCCACTTTACCCGGATCCATGGACACACCCTCTCTACTAATTCTATATCCCAGGAAGTCAATTTCGCTCTTGCTAAATTCACATTTACTTAACTTAACAAACAATCTGGCCTGTCTCAATCTCTCCAATACTTCCCGAACTAACTGCACGTGCGCCTCTTTGGTTTGTGAAACCACAACAATGTCGTCTAAATAAACATACACCCCCTTTTGTAAAGGGGGTGTAGCACCTCATTAATCAACTGCATAAATATACCGGGGGCCCCGGCCAAACCAAAAGGCATGACGACCCATTCGTACAGCCCCAAGGGACACGAAAAAGCAGTCTTCCACCTGTCCGATTCTCGCACCCGTACCATATGGAAGGCATTTATTATATCCAGCTTTGTGAAATACCTGCCTTTCCCCAATTGCCCTAATACAGTGGTTCTCAACCTTTTTAATGCCGTGGCCCCTTAATACAGTTCCTAACGTTGTGGTGACCCCCAACCATATTAAAAATTGTTGCTACTTCGTAATTGTAATTTAGGTACTGTTATGAATCGTAATGTAAATATCTGATATGTGGGATGTAGTTTCATTGTTACAAATTGAACATAATTAAAGAATAGTGATTAATCACAAAAACAATGTTTGGGGAGTATGAATAATAGGATTTGCAATACTTTCAACCGATTCAGCTCTGTTTTCCACAGATCATTGACACCCCCCCAAATGAATGACAGATCTGGACCAGACTTGGCACAAAGAACCTCAATGACCTACAGAAAATACTGGAGGGGTTGGGAGGAATTCACAGTGATTTAATAATAGGATCCTAGACTTGCAAGCGACCTCCAAAGGCCATCCAGTGTAACCCCTTCTGTCTTCCTGCAGGAAAAGCGCAATCAAAGCCCCTGCAACAGATGGCCATTCAACCTCTGCTAATAATAATAATAATAATAATAGGATCCTAGAGTTCAAAGAGACCTTTGAGGGCCATCCAGTCCAACCCCTTCTGCCTTGATGCAAGAAAAGCACAATCAAAGCACACCTGACTGTTGGATATTCAGACTAGGCATAATAATCATAATAATCATAATAATAGGTTCCTAGAGTAGAAGGGACCCCAAAGGCCATCCAATCCAACCCTCTTCTGTCATAAAAGAACACGATTAAAGCACTCCCAACGAATGACCACTCAGCCTCTGCTTAAGAACAACATCTACAACAGAATCTTAAGGTGGGAGAGACATCCAAAGGCTATCCAATCCAACCTCCTTCTTGCATAAGGGAAATGAACAATCAAAGCACTCTTCACAGATGACCAGTCTGCTTCTGCTTGATGATGATGATAATGGTGATGATAATAATAATAATAGGATACTAGAGTTGGAAGCTACCCCAAAGGCCAACCAGTCTAACCCTCTTCTGTCATAAAGGAACACAATTAAAACCTCCCAACAAATGAGTTGAACAAGAAGAAGCCACAGGAAAAAGAGAGAAGCTATGAGGGGTGAAAGGAAGGGAGGGAAATGAAAGGGAAGGAAGAAAGGGGAGGAAGAAGGAAAGGGAGAGAGGGAAGGAGGGAAGGGGGGAAAGATGGAAAGGAAGGAGGGACAGGAAGGAAGGGAAGGGAAGGGAAGGAGAGAAAGGATGGAAGGAAGGAGAGAGGGAAGGAAGGGGAAGGGAGGGAAGGAAAGGAAAGAAAGGGGGAAGAAGGGAGGGAAGGAGGAAAAGGAGAGGAATGAGGACAGGAAGGAAGGAAAAGGAACAAAGTGAAGGATGGAAAGATGGAAAGGAAAAGGGAAGGAAGGAGGGGAAGGACGGGGAAGGAAGGGAAGTGAAGGTAGGAGGGAGGGAGGGAAAGGAAGGAGGGAAGGAAGGAAAGAAAGGGAGGGAGGAAACGAAGAATGAGTTGAGGAGGAGAAAGGAGCAGGATGCAGCAGGGGAACGGGAGACTTCAAAACTAAAAACTTATTTCTGCCTCTTTCTTTCTTCCTTCCTGCAGTGAAGGAAGGGAGGCAAGAAAGAAAGAGCTGGCGAAGAAGGGAGCAGTCTCTCTCCCATCCTCCCCCCTCCCACCTGCTTGCTGCTTCCTCCGGGGCATCTTGGAGGAGGCAAGGAAAGCCGGGGAAGGAAGCAGCCGAGAGGAAGAAGGCTGCTTCTGCTGGCAGCGGGCAAGGCAAGGACTTGAGGAGCCCACCCACCGTCCACCTCCTCTTCCTCCCCTTCCTCCTGCTCCTCAGTTTTAAAGCAGCAGCGGTTGTCTCCGCTGCCGCTGTTTCAGATGAGGAAGAAGGAGAGGAGGGGGACGGTGGGTAGGTAGGTGGGTGGGCTTCTAAAGCCCCTCTCCCCCCCTGCTTGCCAGCAGAAGCAGGTGCAGAGACCAGACTGGGGAGCCTTTGTCAGCCCCATCAAACAGGGGCGCCTTCTCCTTCTTTTCACTCCTACAAGATAGGCAGGCGGTTACCCGTGTGGGCACCGCTCACCAGGCCTTTCTTTCCCTCGCCTGGGCGCCAGTGGGAAGGAAGTCTTGCAGACCTCGGCTTAGCTGGGCTCGGCGCGGAGTGGGCAGGAGGTGCTTTTCAAGCGGGCCTCACTCGCCCAGCTCCCAGCCCCTTGTTCTTTCTGCCGTTGCCACGGGCGCCTACCCCCCTGCCCGCAGCCTTGGTTGGCCGAGGGCTGCAAGGCTTTTTCCTACCAGCGCCCAGGCAAGGGAAGGCGAGGCTTAGCGAGAGGCCTGTCCTTTGCCTGGCAGGGGATGGGAAACCACCCCGCAGTTGCAGCAGAGAGAAGGGGCTGGCGCCGGTTGAACTGGGCCCGCCTTTGAGCGCGCCCTTGCCTGCCCCGCGCTGGGCCCTGCAAGGCTGAGGGCTGCAAGGATCCCTTCCCGCAGACACCCAGGCAAGGGAAGGCGAGGCCTGGTGAGCGGTGCCTGCACGAAGCTGCCGCCCCGCCCACCTTGCAGGAATGAAAAGAAGGAGAAGGGATCCCTCCCTCTTTGGAGGGCTGACAAAGGCTCCCCAGTCCCCTCCTCACCTGGTCTCCGCACCCACCTCACACGAAGAATGGCAGGCAAGCCACCCCTGAGTGTCCATCCGCACCAAGGGGCCACTGGGCTTGGGGAGGAGGAGGCTGGGAGGCCAGAAGGCCCGTCACACTACGTCCCCCAAGCCCCGCTTGCAGACTAAGCGACGTCCTTCTCTTTCAGGCGCGGGTGCTGGCTGGCTCTTTGGCTGCCGGAGGTTGCCCGCGGCCATTCCAGGGATACAAAGGGGGGGCGGGGCCAAAATGAGGTAGTCCCGCGACCCCTCAAAAATGGCCAGGCGACCCCTCTGGGGGTCGCGACCCCCAGGTTGAGAACCACTGCCCTAATAGATCCTTGATTAAAGGCAATGGATAACAATTAATGGTACTTATCGCATTAAGACCCCTATAATCGATACACAACCTTAATTTCCCATCTTTCTTTTCCCTAAGGAGAACAGGGGCTGCAATAGGGGATTCCGATCTTTGGATGTACCCTTTCTTTAAATAATCATCTATCTGCTCCCTTAACGTAACCTTCTCCTTCTCAGACATAGGATAAATCTTTGGCTTAGGAGTACTGCCCTTCTTTCAGTTCTACCTTGCACTGTACATTCCTGACTGGGGGCAGATTGTCGGCTAATACAGGGTTGAACACATCTGCTAAGTCAATATATTCCTCAGGAATCTGTGGCTCACCTCCTTTCTTCTCTTCATTCACATACACACCACCATTCGCCACAGGCCGGCACTCTAACGTACCTGCTTCCAATCTATGATTGGATCAGCCTGTCTCAGCCAAGGCAATCCCAATATAATTTCATGTTCCATAACAGGAGCCACTACACAATCCAGCTCCCCCTCCCAAGTATCAACCTTTCCCTTTAACCCTTTCGTTCCCAATGGAAAGGGCCCTCCTCCCACAAAAGTTCCATCCAACTGGGCAAAATGTACAGGAGCTGGTAATTCCTGAATTTCACATTTCAAATCCTTAACTAATCCAGGACACATAATGTTTTCAGAACACCCGCAATCCACCAATGCTTTATGCGTTTGATATTTTCCTTTCTTTTCCAATTCGATTTTACAAACAATACTTGAGCCCCCTTTTCTCACCCCATCCGCACTCTCCATCTTTTCACCCAGGGCACCTCGGGCAACTTTCACATTTTTGGTATCCGGTAACTTTCTTAGATGACATTGGAAGGAATAATGTCCCGGCTTAGAGCAAATGTAACACAAGCCTTTCCCCACAGTTGGTTTTCGGCTAACACTACTCCGCTGGCTCTCGCTTCGGTTACACGTCTTGACCCTGGCCGAAATCGCCTCGTAGGTCCTACTGCCGACTCCGCCGTTGCACTTGGGCCAGAATACCTTCTACGTTACCAGCCAATTGGATCCATCCATCGACATCACCAGGGTCTCCACGATGAAGGCACCACTCCAACAACTCTCGTCGTAATCCGTCTTTAAATAGTTCAGGAGGGTTGCTTGAGACCACTCCGCTACCTTGCCCCGCAAGGCTCATAAACTCCTCCGCATACTCCATTACAGATTTATTGCCTTGCGTTAACCCCTCAGAGCTTCTTTGGCCTTTACTCTCTCCAGTGGGTCACGAAATCTGTTCTTCACAGCCCGAAGAAACCCTCTCAATGTCCCCAAACATGGATCTTGTCGATCATGGCACTGCACGTACCAGTCCGCAGCTCTTCCTTTAAGCACAGCTCCCACAGCACGCACTCTGCTGCCTTCACTTGGGTACAAGTGTCCATAATCTTGCATGTGATCGCCAACTGCCGCCACAAAAAGGCCACTTTACATGCCTCACCATCAAACTCCACACGGAGCGGCTCCTTCCTTGACGAACATCACCCCCAATTGGGGTCTCCATTCTCCTGCTCCATCTCTTCTGGGCATCTGGGCACCAGGCTGGGGTCTCCACTCTCCTAATCCATCCCTTCTAGGCATCTGGGCACCAGGCTGGGATCTCCATCCTCCAGATCCATCCCTCTTGGGCACCTGAATACCTCTTCCCAGTCCTACAGCTTTAGGCTGGACTGAAACCCCTTCATTCACCACTCTCAGCCTGGCACCACCATATGCTGCTCCTCGCGGAACTCCTGACTGGGCATCAACCCCCCACACTCCCGAAGGAGATCTAGGATGGGTTTCAACCCTCTCACTGTCCATCCAAGAATAACGCATAAAATCGCCTCCCTCAGGCGGCCCCCACATAGAATCTTGGTTCTTAAACATCTGCTGGGACATTCGCTGCAATGTCTTCTCCAAAGCCGCAACTTTGCATCCCAACACCTCCACTTCTGTGGGAGAACTCAGCTCAGTAGTTTCACTCCCGAGTCGCCTCTCTGGACTTACTGTGCACCGCGCAGCTGCACCCTGGAGTCGCACTGGATCCACATGACAAGCTTCCCTGGATCCCTCACGAAGAATATGTCCCTCTGGAGCAGCCGCACGCCATGCTGACGCCGTTTCTCCGACCCGATCAGGGAGGCCAACCTCATCCATAGTATTCCACCCCCATTCCAAAGTACATCTTTCATGGACTGCTCCAGTAACATAATCCCAGCTTTCCACATATTCCTCCGCCTCTTGCATAAACCTCTCCATTCCTGGGAAAGTTTCAGGGCTTCAGCTTCTGTCAGGAACTTCAATGCTTTCCAGTAAAGACGCTACAGAACTGCTGCTTCTTCCAGTGGTAGTTTATTGAAGACACAAAACCTATAAAGCTGAAGCACCCGCTTCCCATCACCACAATCCTTATATACTAATCCCTCCCCCATGCAATGCCTGGAGAGGGTTGCATCATACACCCTGACTCAGCAATCCCAGTGAGTCTTTGCATTACCCAGAGTTCCCTGGGTATTACATCATACCCCAGAGTCTTATCTAGACCAAAGGTCATAGTCCCAGTATATTCAACTGCAAAGAAATAGAGCAAAGTTCATGGTTGAGTCATCTCTCTCTGACTCAGCAACTCAGGTGAAAGTAGTAGGCTCATGGCAGGCTGGGATCTGTCTCTGGCCCCAGGCATAGAGATTCTAGCCCTGACAGCGGTCTTCCACTCATCCCCTTTCTGGATCCGCACCAAATTGTAAACTCCCCTCAGGTCCAATTTAGTGTAAACCTTGGCCCCACGCACCCTGTCCAACAACTCCGGGATCAAAGGCAATGGGTAACGGTTCCGAACTGTGATCTTGTTGAGCTCCCGATAGTCATTGCAAAGCCGCAGCTCCCCCGAACGGGAGCACCGGCCAGAGACTGCGAGGGCTGGATGAATCCCTTCCGCAGATTGTCATCCAAAAATTCGCGCAGAGCCGCCTGCTCGGGCTGGGAGAGAGGATACAGCCTTCCGCGCGGAATGGGGGCTCCCGGCTCCAGGTCAATGGCACAGTCATAGGGTCGGTGGGGAGGGAGTCTTTCAGCCTCCTTCTCGCTGAACACATCCCAAAAAGCCGCATACTTTTTGGGCAATGTAACGACTTGCTCCACCTCCTGCGCTTGGCAGACCTGAGCCGTCAAACAATGTCTCTGGCAATAGTCCGCAGAAAACTGTAACTCCCGCCTGGCCCAGGAGATCTGGGGATCGTGTAAAGTCAGCCACACCACTCCCAAAATGACCGGAAAGTCTGACAACTTGGTCACCAGGAACGAAATGTCCTCCTTATGCGCACAGGTCCACATCTTGGTAGGGGAGGTATAATGCCTCACCGACCCCGCTTTCAAAGGCCGCCCATCGATCGTCTGCACAGCTCGAGGCTCTTGCAGGTCGTGTAACTGTAGTCCCAACGAATTTGCATAGTCTGTATCAATGAAGTTGTTAGTGGCCCCCGAATCTACCATGGCGTGGACCATCACCGGACCCTTCTCTGCAGACCACAGGGCGATCATCAACAAAAACAACTGTCCAGTTTGGGGTTCTGGGGGGAGGCTAGTTAGCAAACCCTCTTAAACTCGACCGGCCCCTTCCCCCGCCACATTGAGCGACTCTTCAGGCTCCTGGGGTTCCTCCCAGGCCGAGGAAGCCCTGGGCGCCTTGCTCCGCGGCTTTTGTGGACACTCACGGGAGAAATGTCCGGATCCCCCGCAGTACCAGCACAAATTCAGCCGCTGATGCCTAGCCTTCTCCGCCGCGCCCACTTTGGGGTGAACATGCCCCAACTGCATGGGCTCGGGCTCGTCGACCAGTGGAGCGGGCGCAAACGGGCAGAAGGCAGGGCGACTCACCACCGGCTCCTTGCATGTAACCGGACGCTCCCCGGTTCCTTTGTCCCACTGCTTCCGGGCATGGATTCCGGCATCCACTCTCAGACTCAAAGTGATTGCCTCCTCCAGGTTAGCAGGCCGCGTGGCCCCCCGGAGGATCTCCTGTTGCAGCTCCGCAGTCAAGCCTTTCATGAACTGGTAACGCAGTGCCGCATCATTCCAGTCGACTTGGGAGGCCAGCACTCGAAACGTGGAAATGTACTGCGCCAACGAAATGTCCCGCTGAGAGAGCCTGTCCAGATGCCTCTCAGCCAACTCGGTGTTCACCGGGGGCCCCCAAGTGACCTTGATGTCATCCAGGAACTGGGCTGCCGTAGCAACCGTGGCCGCACCAGCGTCCTGCAACGTGGTCGCCCAGGACGCCACCGTCCCCTCAAGCAGGTTATAGACAAAACCCACTCTGGCCCTCTCAGTGGTGAACTCTGTCTGGCGGAGTTCCAAATACATGTGGCATTGTCCCGTAAACACATTGACCGTGGCAGGGTCCCCGCTGAACCTCGGCGGGATCCCAATGGTGGGGTTCCGACCTGCCCTGGCCCAGAGATACACCACCTCTTGCTGCAAAGCCTGGTTATTCCTCTGCATCAGGTGCCGACATGGCGGCTGCTCGCCAGCGGCGGTTTCTTCGTCCCGTGGTGTGATTAGGGGTTCGTGGAGTTTGGCGGCCAACTGTCACAACGTGGGACCTGGCCCTGCCCCTTAATCACACACCCACAGACAATGTCAATTAACTATTTATTAAGCACAATTAGTTGCAGGTGAAAAGGTAAAATGTCCGAAAGTAATTAGGTCAATAAGTCCAAGGTGATTAGCAATTAGAGTTCAATAAGCAAATCCAAAAGCAGGGAATCTCTCAAAAGCAATGTCCATAAAAACAAGGCAAGTTGATCTGAAGCAAACTTAGTCCATAGAACAAAACAAGGCAATCCAAGGTTCGTGGAATAACAAGGTCTCTAGGTAGAGCTTGGCAAGGTGAGCCAAACTATGGCTACCAGGGAACAGCAGACCACCGATGCATCTGTCCAGCTGGGACGTGGCCGCCAAACTGAGGAACTTTCCCACAGAGTGTATACTTAAGTCCCACCCTTGTGAGACCAGCATCTCTCCAGGCTCCACTTCCAATCTTTCCGTGTAGCCACAATACTACTCCTACGGTCGAAGCTCCTCGCAGATTCAGCACCATCTGCCTCGTTATCTTCTTGGGAAAGTGCCTCCGGCTCGGTTTCCATATCTGCCTCCGCAGCTGGTGGAACCAAGCGCTCCTGGGAACCGAATCCTCCCGGTCTCTCGTATTTGCAATTGGAGCCACTATCTGGCTGGCCTTCATCATCCGAATAAGAAGAAGGCCAGGTGTCATCCCATTGTAGACTGTCAGCCGGAGATGCATGCCCATCAGCCCCTGCATCCCCTTCATCTGGGTCCAAAGCAATCGGGACCCCCGGGGCGGCACCCCGCCCCCCCCGGCTGGAACGGGGGCTGAGTTGCTACAGCTTACAAGTCATATGTACATACAGCATACTACATTATTAGCATAGTACTAATACACAAGTCATAATATATTGTTGTGAGGGGCTATGATGTCATAGGACACAAGATGGAACTGTCCTCCCAGCTCCCCTTCTCTACTCTCTACTCCGCAATAAGCAAACCGCAATATAGCGAGGGAGCACTCTATTCCTAATACTTTCAGTTAGTATTTCTATTGCTATTACAAATAGAGTGATTGATAATGGTCACCCATGTTTTGTACCATTTTGAACAGGTATCTCTCCTGTCCTTCTACCATTCACCCTTATTCTTGCCTTGCGATTTGATGGACTAGATTACTAAAGACAGATTGCCTCCCTGTAAGCGTGCTTCTTTGAGGGGTCATCTGTGAAATCACACCACTCCACTCATCCTCCCCACTAATGCCATGCCTGCTTTGGAGACACCGCTGCTGGGAGTGTTGGGAGTGTCTATGATGGTAGTTCTCTTCCCCTTCCAGTTCTCTGCCCGTTCTTCCTCGATGTATGCCGGGGTCACTGGCTTCTGTGAAAGTTCAGACTTCACCCTCTCTTCCTGGAAAATGATATTCCCAGAGGCATTTCTCCCAGTCACCATCTGCCATCCTTCTCCAGACTCTGTTGGGAATGGAAACAACAACCCAGAGAAGCATCACTAAGAGACCAAAGGAATCCCACATCTGTCCTGAGCACCCTTCATCAGATAGAGGCACCCAGAACTGCAAAACAGCAGGTAGGTCATTTAATCATGGATGGTAGCGCTCTTGTCCCCTGTGGCCTTCTCTCTGCCTCCCCCCGATTGCAAATGCCTCCCTCGATCAGCAGGCCCTTGACCCACTAAGATAACCGCTCCAGAGAGAGGGAATCACTCCTCTCCTCTCAAGATGGCTTTCACCTTGAGGCACCCACAAAGTAGCTCCCTAAGGCAGATGATTCTGCCAACTGCAAAACAGTAAGTTGCCCCCTCCTGCCTCCGTCCCAGGACACAGGTGCAATATGGGGTGGAATGGGAGGAAGTCATGAGGAGAGAGGAATGCTAGGTAGCGTTCGGATCCTGCTACTAGGTCCCACTCATCTATAGGTAAGGTTAGTAGAAGGTTCATGCTCATTATGCTATAAGAAAATTCAAACTCACCTACAGAAACATTGTGGGTAAAAGTCCCAGGACAAAAAACTAACCTAGCATTAGGGATCTGCTATCGCCCTCCCAACCAAACTCCAGAGGCAGACTGCTATCTGGAAAATGAAATTAAACAGGCCTCAAAAAGCAATAAATTAGTCATAATGGGTGACTTCAACTATCCCCGAATAGATTGGCTAAATTCTTGTTCTACGCATGAAAGAGAGACAAGGTTCTCGACATGCTAGCTGACTATTCCCTTGAGCAGATGGTCATGGAACCAACCAGGGGAAAGGGGATCCTGGACTTGGTGCTAACTAATGAACAAGATCTCGTTCAAGATGTCCTTGTAACTGAGCCCATAGGTACCAGTGACCACAACACAATAACCTTCAACTAAAGTTTCGACAGCAAACTGTCAGTGAAAACTAACACAGAGACCTTAAATTTTCAAAAGGGAATTTCACCAAAATGAGAAAAATAGTAAAGAACAAACTAAAAGGAACAGTTAAAAAAATCAAATCCCTCCAAAATGCTTGGAAACTGTTTAAAAATACTTTAAAACAAGCCGAACTAAAATGCATTCCTAAAATAAGAAAGAGGCCAGGGGGAAAGTCCAAGAGGACATCGGCATGGCTTACAAATGAAGTAAAAGATGTGATTGGAAAGAAGAAAAACTCATTTAAGAAATGGAAGGCTCTTCCTACTGAGGAGAACAGAAAGGAACACAAGCTCTGGCAAACTAAATGCAAAGCAACCGTCAGGAAAGCCAAGAGAGATTTTGAGGCACATATAGCTAAGAATATTTAAAAAAATAGCAAAAACTTCTTTAAGTACATCAGAAGCTGAAACCCAACTAGAAAAGCAGTTGGGCCACTTGAAAATGGTAAGAAAGGGACAATAAGTGAAGACAAGGAGATTGCTGAGCGGCTAAACGACTTCTTTGCCTCCGTTTTCACACAGGAGGACAGACAACATATGCCTGCAGCCGAGTCAGTTTTTTCAGGGAGGGAATTAAATGAATTAAACCAGATAGAGATAAACAAGGAAGATGTTCTCACATGCCTTACTAAACTAAATGTCAACAAATCACCAGGGCCAGATGGCATCCACCCCAGAGTTCTTAAGGAACTCAAGTGTGAAATTGCTGAAATTCTAGCCAAAATATATAACCTTTCTCTAAGATCAGGCACTGTACCCGAGGACTGGAGGGAGGCAAATGTAACTCCGATCTTCAAGAAAGGATCCAGGGGTGATCCAGGAAATTATAGGCCAGTTAGTCTAACCTCAGTTCCAGGCAAAGTGATGGAAACCATTATTAAAGAAAAAATTACTAAGCACATAGAAGAACAGGCATTGCTGAAGGAAAATCAACATGGTTTCTGCAAAGGCAAATCATGTCTTACTAACTTGTTAGAATTCTTTGAGGGTGTAAATAAACACATAGATAAAGGGGACCCAGTCGATATTGTTTACCTTGACTTTCAAAAGGCTTTTAACAAAGTCCTCACCAAAGGCTCCTAAATAAGCTCTTCAGCCATGGAATCAGAGGACAGGTCTTGTCCTGGATTGGAACCTGGCTAAACTGTAGGAAACAAAGGGTGGTAATAAATGGACATTTCTCTGGGTGGAAAGAGGTGAGAAGTGGCGTACCCCAAGGTTCAGTTTTGGGTCCTTTACTTTTTAATTTATTCATTAATGATCTGGATGTAGGAGTGAATTCTTAGGTATCAAAGTTTGCAGATGACACTAAATTGTTCAGGGTAGTTAAAAATGAAACTGATTGTAAAGAGCTCCAGAAAGATCTCTCGAAATTGAGTGAATGGGCAACAAAGTGGCAAATGCATTTTAACCTAAACAAGTGTAAAGTCATGCACATCGGGGCAAAGAACCCCAACTACACCTACAAATTGATGGGATCAAAGCTTTCCAAGACAAACCAGGAAAGGGATCTTGGGGTTTTGGTGGACAGCTCAATGAAGATGTCAACCCAGTGCGCTGCAGCAGTGAAAAAAGCAAATTCTATGCTTGGCATGATCAGGAAGGGAATCGAAAATAGGTTGGCAACTGTTGTATTGCCTCTCTACAAATCTATGGTGAGGCCGCATTTGGAGTACTCTGTACAATTCTGGTCACCGCACCTCAAGAAGGATATAACGGAACTGGAAAAGGTACAAAGAAGGGCAACAAAAATGATCCAAGGGATGGAGCGGCTCCCTTATGAAACCAGGTTGCAACGCCTTGGTCTTTTCAGCCTTGAAAGACGGCGTCTAAGAGGTGACTTGATCGAAGTGTATAAAATCATGCATGGGATAGAAAAGGTGAATAAAGAAAAAATATTTTCTCTGTCACACAACACTAGGACTAGAGGGCACTCCCTGAAGCTCCAAGGTAGGAAAGTTAGGACTAATAAAGGGAAATATTTCTTCACCCAGAGGGTCATTGGGTTATGGAACTCACTTCCAGAGGAGGTTGTGACAGCTGTCAGCCTGGACAGCTTCAAGGCAGGATTAGACAGATTCATGGATACCAAGGGAATCAGTAGTTACTGAAAAGGACATCCAAGTGCCACCTCGGAGTTGGTTGAGGTAGGCAGGATTTCCCTGGGTACTGGTTGTGGGGGGTCGGGAGCAGGTGAGGGTTTTGCCCTCCTTTCTGCTAGAGATCCCCGTGTACAACTGGTGGGCCACTGTGTGACACAGAATGCTGGACTAGATGGGCTGAGGCCCGATTCAGCATGGCTCTTCTTATGTTCTTATGTTCTCTTCTTAGATCTTAATCCTACCTTCCATAAGCTTTGGTTGCTCTTCTTCACCAGATCTCTCTTTTCTTGGACCTCTGCCACTTGGCCTTCCTTCTGAACATCCTTCTTTCACTGGCACATTTCTTGCTGCCCTCTCCTTAAATTCTATATTTTTTTTATTGATTTTGAACAAAATATGTTAGTTCACAATTGAAATAAAAAGCAAGGACAAAACACGCTAACAAAAAGAGGGAAATTTTACATGTAAAATGTACACACACACACACATAATAGGCCTGTGCAAAATTTCATTTGTATGTCATATCTTGGCTCTAATTCATTAGATTTGTATATCTGATGCGATATTCCAAGGCACAGGTGGCACCCACACCAAAAATATTAAGAATCCAAACTTTTACCCAGTAGTTTTGTGTAAGTTACAAAAATGTCGTAACTCTCTGTGATGCCATTTTAATTCACCTAGCAACTGAACACTACCGGGAGGCAAAACCAAACTTGTTGCCATGCCTGTCCTCCTCCTCCTCGCTGCCTGTTCTTGGCTCATTTGCAGGCAGGCAGAGGGAATGGAGGAGGCAGAACCCCTTGGGCAAATTGGGCCAAGTCTATATATCTGGAACCCAGCACAAAAAGAATCAGGTGTTTCTAAATAACATGTTCTATGGACTGATCAGTCTCAGCAGACAAAGAAATGCAATCCTGTAATATTAAGATGTGTAGAATAACTCCCATTTAATAGCCAATTTGAGGCAAGACATGTTTGTGTGTCTTTTCATGACAATCTTTGAGGTGTAATTCATAGCACTCGTAGGCATGGTTTCACATTGCTCAAAGCCATTTTAAATGTTTTTGAACCATCAGATTTCAAATTCTAAAACTTAGTCTGTTGAAATCTTCTTTTAAAAGGGATTGTTTGGTGTCCAACTTGATTCCATCCTACATTGCGCTGACATTACGCTGCAGTGTGGGATATAAATATTGTTATACCCAAATGTCTTCCAGGAGAATTGAGCATCCCTTATTTAATTTTATTGGGTTTACCTGCTTTGGGAGGCTCCTTTTTGTCGCGTTTCCTTGCAGACACCCCTGATTCATTTTCCTCTGAAGATGCCCCATCTGCTGCCCGCACTTCCATCTCCTGAGGAAGCTCCATGAGATACGGCCTGTCCAGATTCTGCTGCACCATCTCCTCAATCAGAGAGAGCAGCTCCGTAGCTTGATGGGCCCCTTCCTGCCCTGTCAATTTGTTGTTGAAAGCACAGCATCGACCCTGGCATCGCTCGATCAAATCCTGCAAGGCTGTGTTGCCCGATTTCTCTACATAATCTTCTGGGCCGTCCATTGGGTCTAGGTCTTCCTTGCGGGTGAACAGGACAATCATGTACTTCGTGGCCTCCTGGCCAAAGAGCTCCTCCACCTTCTTCAAAGCCACAATGTCTTCCTCAGTGAAACGGCCAACCGGGGTCACGAACACCAGAGCGTGAGGTCCAGGCTTGGCCAGATCACAGCACTTCTGGATCTCCCGGGATTTCTGCGGTTCTTGGAGGCCGGCATCAAAGATATTGGGAGTGTCGATGATGGTAATCCTCTTCCCCTTCCAGTTCTCTGCCCGTTCTTCCTTGGTGCATGCCTGGGTCACTGGTCTCTGTGAAAGTTCAGACTTCAGCCTCTTTTCCCCCAGAATGGTGTTCCCAGAGGCACTTCTCCCTCCTCCCGTCTTCCCCACAAGCACAATCCGCCACTCCTGTTGCTCCTCGCTGGCTCTTCCGGGCCCTGAGAGGAACAAAACCAAGAGGTTCAGCATCACTGAGATGTGACTATAGGTGACTTTTGGAATGCAGCCCAGGTGTCTCTCTCTCTCTCTCTCTCTCTCTCTCTCTCTCTCTCTCTCTCTCTCCCTCTCCCTCTCCCTCTCCCTCTCCCTCTCCCTCTCCCTCCCTCTCCCTCTCCCTCTCCCTCTCCCTCTCCCTCTCCCTCTCCCTCTCCCTCTCCCTCTCTCCCTCTCTCTCTCTCTCTCTCTGCCTTTGACCAAATGCTGTACTTTATATGGGTTTTCCTATAGCTAACTAACATCATGTTCCACCCAATCCCCAAAAGTAAATTCCTAACTGGTTCTTACATCCTCTTGGTTATTGTAACCTTTTCAATTTTATCTATATTATTCCATTAGCAATTTGTTATTTCCACATTTAACATATAAGTTTGAATAATAAATAAATATTAACTATATACTTATACCAGTTGGTCAATGTCCATTTTGTTTTATCCTTCCAACCCCTCACTAAAACAATTTGTGCACATGCTATTATTTTGTCAACCAATTCTTCTTCACTCCTGTTATCCCTGCATATAGTACATTTCTATTAACTATTACTATTTGTAAATTTAACATTCTATTGATTTTTCCTTCAATCATTGTCCAGCATTCTTGCACTTGATCCCATTCCCATATCATATGGTTGACATGAACACCCTCTTTGTTCACAACCATGCCAACACCTATCCTTTATCCCTGGTTTAAAAAAACATGTATGTTGTGCAGGAGTTCTGGACCATTTTTGTAACATTTTCCTTCCTGCTTCCCTTAATACGTTATACTTTTCTTTTGCTATATTACTTGTTTCCCTTTGGATGTCTTCCCCCTCCGTTTCCATGTCCATTCTCCATGTTTGGATTTTCCCTCTATTATTTCTTCTTTTACTGTTATGATTCGTTCGTACAGATCTCCTGCAGATCTTCCCCTTCTCAAACATTTCCTAATCACCCCCTCAAATGGACTATCCTGTTCTTTGATTTTTTCCCTTCATCTAAAAATGTCCTGTCTTCTAGCCCAGCTTTGAGTCCAGTTCCCTGATTCTATCCAATTCTGAATGTTTTTTTGTTCTGCACTGGGAATGTGGCGCAGCTGGCTAAGTGTCAGCTGCATAAGATCTCTCTGACCACTAGGTCCTGAGTTCGAGGCCTGCCCAGGTCGAGGTGGGTGCTCGACCTTTAAGTGCAGCCTGCTGTCGACCTTTGCAGCCCGAAAGACAGTTGCATCTGTCAAGTAGGAGATAAAGGTATCACATTAAGTGGGGAGGCAAATTTTGACTGAATTATGAGGCCATTAAAGAACTCCAGGAACATTGAGGAATGCGGAAGGAACAACAAGGGATGCTGGGAATGCTGAGAGATGAGGAGTGCGTCAGCTCCCCCTGGTGGCCAGAGTTTGCCTCTGTTCGTCTATATGTTGAAACGGCAGGGATTGTCTGCTAAGTATGTGTACCTGTAATTGCTCTGAGTCCCCTTCGGGGTGAGAAGAGCGGAATATAAATAAAGTGTATTATTATTATTACAAGGTTTCCATCTTCTGTATGCAAATCCTCCACTAACCTTTTCCCTCTGCTTTCAGTTAATCTCAATGTTCTGCCTATAATTTCATCATTATTATAATTAAATTGCCATATAGTTGCCATCTTACTCTCATTGCCTGGATTTAACTTCTTCTTTCTTTTTTCCTCACACTTTTAATGTTCCTTTAAAGGGCTCCTTAAGTTCTGCTTCCTCTCTCCTCTTCCATTCCCTAAATATTATTTCGTTTTCTTTAATATTATTTAATATTATTTATTTATTTATTTTATTTATTAACTTCACTTATACCCCGCCAACCATCTCCCAAAGGGACTTGGGGCTGCTTACATGAGGCCAAGCCCAATAACACATAATAACAACACAACAGCAATTATAAAACAATAGAATCAATAAAACTCAACATAAGCAATAACAGACAATTTAAAACCATTTCAGGCTGGCCAAATGTGGATTTTAAGCTAAAGTAGGGGCTTGTCTAATCTCCTTGGGGAGCGCGTTCCAGAGTCGCGGGGCCACCACAGAGAAGGCCCTCTCCCTCGTCCCCACCAACCACGCCTGCAAGGGTGGCGGGAGTGAGAGTAGGGTCTCTCCAGATAAACAGAGAGATTGCCCGGGTTCGTATACAGAAATGCAGTCACATAGGTAGGTGGGTCCCAAACCGTTCAGGGCTTTGTAGGTAAGAACCTGCACCTTGAATTGGGACCAGAAGATGAATGGCAGCCAATGGAGCTCCTTGAACAGGGGGGTCGACCGCTCCCTGTAAGTTGCTCCAGTTAGCAATCTGGCTGCCGCCCGTTGGACCAGTTGAAACTTCCGGGCCGTCTTCAACAGCAGCCCCACGTAGAGTGCATTACAGTAATCCAATCTGGAGGTGACTCAGGCACGGTTATCTTTTTCATATTTACCCATTTTTTCCATATACTGTATTTCCAACAATCTTTGTATTTGAAATGCCTCATAACAGACTTCTAAACTTGGGATCCCCCAGCCTCCCTCTTCCTCTTTTGCATTTAACCATTTGCCCCTTATTCTGGGTCTTTTTCTTCCGACTGCCCGTATTTTTATTCTTCTGTCCCATGTCTTTAACGCCTTCATCTCTACTGTATTTGGTAATATCTGGAATATATATAATAATTTGGGTATTATAAACATTTTCAATGCCCTTCTTCTGTCCACTCTTGTTAATGTTTTCCCTTCCCAATTCTTAAGTTGTTTCTCTGTTACTTTCCATTTTGGTTTGTAATTCCTATTGCGGCCCCTGAAGGGCCTGTTTGCATTGCTTGATGTACGTGGGCTGCCTGCTTGCAACCCCTTTGTATTGTTCCCTGCAGTTTCAAGTGTGTGTGTGTGCATTGGGTGGGAGGGGCTTGGGTTGCTTTTCAGGTACCTTAACCCCTCCTCCTCCTGAGGTCACCTGAGGAAGGGGATCTGCCCGCCCAGCTTATTCCTAACAAAGCAAAACAAGGATGTGCGCCCTGGAAATCTGAGCCTCAGCTTGGACACATAAACCCATCTGGGATAGGCTTCAAGCATACCAAGGTACATTGCAAGATCTTGGTAACCTTGTGTGATCCTGGCGCCTTCGACCAGCCTGCAGACTCTAAAGGGAAGGCCTCTTTCAACAAAGGGTCTGCAGATTTGGGGCCTTGGAATTTTCGTAACTCCGAAGCCATTGGAAGGACAGGGACTACTTGGAACCAAACAAAGAACTGCATTTCTTCTGCAACTCCAAGGCAAGTACCAAATTTTCCCCAAAGACTTTGCTATTGTGCTTGGCTGACTTACCGGCCATGCGGGTCGCGGGGTGGGGTAGCCCTCGCTGCCATTTTGCGGAGTGATGCGGGGTCTTCTCCTTCCCAGAAGCCCCTGGGGTGGCAGGAAGTTTTCCTGTTACCAAATGCCAGCCGGCCAATGACGGGGCTGGCCCCACCTCGCCCCCTCTCTGCGCCGGCTGCCCTGCACTTCCGCCTGGGCAGCCTATTTAAGGCCGCCCGGGGCTGCCCAGGCTACACGTGGGGGGCAGCTCTGTTTTTCCTCCCACCCTCCCTACTTATTACATTGCTTGTTGGTGTCCATTTTGTTCATTCTTCATGTCATTGTTGCATTGTTCATGGTTATGCGTTATTATGTTCTTTGTCACAACTCCATGTTTGGCGTGTGGCATGGCCCTGGATCAGACTGGCTTATCGCCCCTTGGTTGTAGGGGGAATAACGCCCAGGCCCCCTGGGGTGCCGGGTTTCCATCGACAGGCATTGGGCCGCTCGCACCCCAGGCTTGCATACGCCTTTGGACATTTGTGGGGCCTGTACGACCCTGATCCTGGGCCCATGCGTAGCCGCCAACCCTTTGTTCCTGTTTTCAATAAATGAGTTGTGTCCATTTTCATCCAACCACTTGTGTCTGTGTTATTGTCCTTGGCACGAGGTGTATCACCCTTGCAACCGCAAAACATCTAGCAACTAAGCAAGAGATTGAACCACCAGGGACCTGGTTGCAACTAATAAAACTATTGCACTTTACCTCTCAGAGTTCAGTGCCATCCTTCAAAGCCTGGCCAAGTGTCCCTTTTTTCATAGTAAGGCCCCGCAGACCCCTAAGGCCTAAGCACCACATGTCCACATCAAAGGGGATTGTCTGCACCTTTCTCTGAGGCCAAGACAAATATTTATTAATAGCTAGCTCATGTACCCAGCATTCCCCGGGAATAAATTCTCTAATGCTGCTTTTTAGAAAGAGTCCTATTTAGCTTTATGATTTTATGAATGGCCCCATTAGAAAATGTTTCCCTGGGACCTAAGCTAGTGGTCAAAAAGGGAAAGAGATTGAAAGGGTTTGTATAGATCAGTGGTTCCAAAAGTGGGCAATACCACCCCCTGGTGGGTGGTAGGGCGATCCAAGGGGGCGCCGGGAGGCTCAGGAGAATTTGGGGGGTGCTGAACCCCTGTAAGGGGGTGGTGGCGTGAGCCAGGTTTGCTTGCCACTTGCAGGGTCGCACACTTGCGAGGACGCTCCTGTTGGAAGAAAGAGATGATACATAGGACTGCGCCATGGGCGGGGTTGATGAGAGGAAGGAGGCACGTGCTTCGGTTTCCATGGCAATGCCTGCCTGGGGATTCCAACTCGTACGGACACAGTCTCAAGCGCGCGGTCCCCGGGCAGGCGTTGCAGTGGAAACTGCAGCATGAGCCTCCTCCTCATCAACGGCGCAGTCCTGTGTATTGCCGCTTTCTTCCAACAGGGACGTCCTCGCAAGCGCGCCTTGCTGGGCCTAGCGTGGGGCTGGGCATGGCGAGCGGGAGGCGCTTTTCAAGGTGGGCCTCGCTTGTCCAGTGCCGGCCCCTTCTTTTTTCAATGCCATAAAAACAACATGCAATTAAAATAACATTTAAATTTAAATTAAAACACATTAAAACATTTAATTTTATGAAAAAGGTAGAAACATTAATACATATATCCTTCTGTTTAATTGCTATTAAAAATTTAAAAAGGTAATTTCTAGGGGTGGTGAGTAAATTTTTTTCTGGAAATGGGGTGGTAGACCAAAAAAGTTTGGGAACCACTGGTATAGATGGAAAGGCCTACTAAGGTCGCGTATAGGCAGATTTTCAGCCATTAAGATCTTGCTTATCCAACATAAACGGGCCAGTAGAACGCTGGATAAGCGAAAATGTTGGATAATAAGGAGAGGTAAAGGAAAAGCCTATTGAACGGCAAATTACATCATGATGCCTTTGCATTGTTTTACCATCCAAATTTGAGGCACCAAAATGTCTCCGTCGGTGTGATGATTGTCTCTCGTTACAAAACTCCACGTATGTTTGTTTGTACCATAAAGGTTCCTCAGTGGCTAGGTGGATCTGGAGCAAATGGCACATGTAACTTCCATTATCCATTAAGATGAAAGTATTACCTAAGATGCTGTTTCTGTTTCAATCATTATCGGCCTCAATTATCAGACTCCCCTGGTGGCGCAATGGGTTAAACTCTTGTGCTGGCAGGACTGATCGCAGGTTCGAATCCACGGAGCGTGTGGATGAGCTCCTTCTGTCAGCTCCAGCTCCTCATGCAGAGGGGACATGGGAGAAGCCCCCACAAGGATGGTAAAACATCCGTACAATGTATCCTGGGTAACATCCTTGCAGACAGCCAATTCTCTCACACCAGAAGCGACTTGCAGTTTCTCAAGTCGCTCCTGACACGAGGGGGAAAAAGTCTTAATGTATGGCATGCCATTTAAACCACGTGAAAAGACCTGTCCAGCCTCATCTGTCAAGGGAAGAGACCCAGGGTGAGATTGAAGGTATTGCAACATGATAAGAAAAGAGGAGGAAGGGGTCTCCCCAACATGAAAATGTATTACGATGTCCGGTAATACATGAGGAGGCTCATGCTGCAGTTTCCACTGCGATGTCATGACAGGATTGGTTAATATTGAGAAACAAAAGATTATTACACCTAGAAGGAGAAGGTTTGCAATTTGGGATACAAGCCTATCTTTAGTATGACAAATGATTGCTGTTTGTATTGTTGTTGCTTGTATTTGTTTACCACTTTTTCTGTTTTTAAAGAGATTCAAAATTAAAGCCGATTCCAACTTGAACGATCTCTTCCTGGGAGATCATTCTTGCAAGCGTGGAATACATATCGGAACAGATTTCATTCAAAGAGGCCAGGATAGGGTTCTCCGCACGGAGATTTGTTTAGAAGAGAAATCTCTTTGGAAGGAAACTGGTTGACGGACAAAGACTTGTTAATACTAGACAATAATTGATGGAGGGTTTTCCAATACGGAGGTTTGCCCACATGATATTGAGGAATTTGAATGTTGCCTGGCCCGGAGGGGGCCAATTGCAAGGCAGCGCCGCCTCCGTCTCAGCCAATCAGGAGACGTCTTCGCTTTCAGGTCCAGCCAATGGGAGGCGGGGGGCGGGAGTTTGGAGTTTGGAGATAACAATGTGTCCGGAGGTTTCCTGGTTAAATCAGTCCTTATGCAAATGAAGAAATCAAGTCACCAGCCTTTCTTGCTGAGGAAGTCTTTTGTTTCCTATGGGAAATGGGGAACTGGACAAATCTGTCCTTTCCTACCAACAAAGGACAGATACAAATCTTTGGTGGGAAGTTTTGGGATAGTGAATGGACAAAGAGATTTCCAGTTTGCTGAAGTTCCTCGGGGTCCGAAGCCGGAAAAATCAGCTTTTGTGTTTTAATGGGAATATCATGCCTGGTTCTCTTAGCCAGGGGGTGGGACGAAACTCTGAATCGGCCCCCCAGCTGTGAGACAAAGGGTCTTCTTTGGGAAGCAGGATAGGCCCCTTTTCCATACCCGAAAAACCCTTTTGTCTGTCATGCAGTAGTCATTGATGATTGGAGGAATGCAGCTGAGTTGATCTCTCTTACTGACAACATATACAGATATGGCATAACTTCATATTTTAAGATATGGGAAAAAGGGAACATGCGAGGGAAAGGGAATACATTAGGAATATCAGGGAAATATTTCCACCACCCTCATTCTCACATTTAATAATCTCTATTCATCATCATATAGGGGAAAATAGAAAAAAATTCAACAACTTATAGGGGGAAGATTCATAATAATAGTTCATATGTCTTGGGGAAATCATGATGGACAATTCATATTGGTTGCTAAGATGGCACCAGTACAGGAGCAGCGTGCAGGAGCGCTCCGTCTGAGCTTGCCAAATCTTGCATAATGGACAGGACAAAATTCTAACCATGATCAGGATGCGGGTGCTGTAGTAGATCCCCAACAGATCTCAGTTGGTGAGGATCCTCATCTGGAAAGGGACATGGAAGAGTTTTATGTTTTTTGCCTGGAAAAGGAGAGGGAGTTGGAATCCGAGTGGAAGCTGAGAGAAGTTGTGCCGTTGTGAGTGGGCAGGCAGTGGTCCCTGACGGAACAGGAGACCCTCTCAATTTCGCCGGACCAGATCCCCCCGAACCAGGAAAAATTATGGCTAAATAAAACAGGAGCTGAAAGTGGTATGAGTGGACTTGAGCGGACACCCCAAGGCGAGAGTGCGGACAAACTGGATCTTGAGCTACTTTATGTGGGGTTCAAGATCTTAACTGACCGCTTCAACGAGTTTGGGGTATTACTGCAGCGATTAGTCACAAAAGCCCAACTTCAATACATTTGGGACTATTCGATTCCAACTGCATGACCCCCGTCCGTAAGAACTCCCTCGACCTCGATCTCCATTGGGACCACTCATGGGACCTTCTGGCAGAGGAGCACCCTAAAGAGACTCCATTTCCAGAGACTGCCCTTGACTTACCTAGAGGCGCCGAGGAGACTTATGGAACCCACAAGGTTCCTGAATACTCTGAGTGACTTGGAGCCTACCAGCGATTCAGTCGATGAGCAAGTAGAGTCATGGAACATCAGGCTCTTGAATACTCTAGATGAAATCACCCCAGACGCCCTCTCAGACCCCGAGTAAATCGCTCGCCGTGGTTCATGGAAGAACTACGGACGATGAAAAGAGAAAAGAGATGGCGAGAGGACATGTGGCGAGACCTCCATGATGGAGCTTCGAGATTAGCTTATAAACAATTTAAGGATGTTTATGAGCAGGCTATCAGGGAAGCCAAAAAGGTCTACTATTCTTCCCTGATAGAGTCGGCTAGGACACGCCCAGCACAATTATTTAAAGTGATTCGGTCATTGACAACGATCCCGGCCATCCAAAACTATAGGGAATTGGCTCCAACAGCTGAGGCCTTTCAGAGCCGACTAAATCTCGAAGCTCCGCTGGGACATCCCTCCACAATTGATACAGTAAGTCAGTGTTTCTCAACCTTTTATGAGGCGAGGCACATTTTTTATATTTACAAAATCCTGGGGCACACCACCAACCAAAATGACACAAAATGTTTTATGGCGTTTCGGCACCGCTTTTACACAATAGGCTGCATTTGCAGGGGACAAAGAGTAGGCAAAATAATAATAATATAGTGAAACTAGCAATATGCACAATTACAAAAGTTTTATAAAGTTAATGTATCAATATAGTGAATTTGAAAAACGGAGTACAGTTTGGCACCCACATGATGTTGGCACCTCCATGGGAGAAAAAGGAAAAATCTTCCCTTACCGCATTGGATTAGGCTCTGTACTGGATAATCTGCAATATATAGAAGTTCAATATATAGGAGTTATCCACAAACAGAGGGCAGCATGTGAAGCAGGAGAGGAGCGCAAGTGGGCGGTTCCAAAAGTTATCCACAAGTGGGCGGTTCCAAAATGACACGGCGTCATTTTGGAGCCACCCATTGGGCTCCTCTGCGCCTTTGCATGCTGCCATGTCCGTGGAGAGGAGCCCAGTGGGCAGTTCCAAAATGACGCGGCGTCATTTTGGAGCCGCCCATTGGGCTCCTCTCCTCCTTTGCATGCTGCGTAATGCTTTTCCCTCGCAGCTGGGGGCCTCTGCGGACAGAGCCTATTACCATCGTGGTAAGGGAAGATTTTTTTCTCCCATGGAGGAGGACAATAATAGCGGCGGCAAAAGGAGGGGGGAAGGAAGGGGGGCAAAAAGATTTTCTGGAGGCACACCTGGAGCTCTGCAAAGGCACAGGAGTGTGCCTAGGCACACTGGTTGAAAAAGACTGCAGTAAGTGAACTCAAGTCCGTTGCTGCTCGACGGGCACACCTTCGACCGTTTCCAACTGCTGGACGCAGCAGCTGTCAATGAGCTACTGGTTGCAGCTAGACCAACAACATGCTCCCTTGATCCGTGCCCTTCCTGGCTAGTTAGATCTTGTCGAGAGGGGTTACGAGACCCCCTGTGTAGGATAATCAACAGCTCCCTTGAGCAAGGAGTGTTTCCTGGGGTTTGAAAGAGGCCATGGTGAGACTGCTACTGAAGAAACCGAATTTAGATCCTTCGGTTCCCTCCAGTTACCGCCCAGTCTCGAATTTGTCATTTCTGGGCAAGGTGATTGAGAGGGCAGTAGCGGATCAGCTGCAACAGTTCTTAGACGACACAGCTGGACTCCATCCCTTCCAGTTTGGGCATGGGACGGAGACCGTGCTTGTCTCCATTACAGACCAACTCTGCTGCCAGCTTGACCAGGAGGGGTCAGCGCTGCTTGTGTTGTTAGATTTCACAGCAGCCTTTGACACGGTAGATCATGCACTACTGACCCACCGTTTAGCCTTGACGGGAGTCAGGGGGACTGCCCTTAAATGGGTGGCCTCCTTTCTCCAATATCGGGGACAACGTGTGGAGGAGGGAGGGACGGTCTCTGGGAGACTCCCATTAAGTTGTGTGGTCCCCCAGGGTGCCATCCTTTCCCCTTTATTGTTTAATATCTATGTGCATCCACTGGCCCAACTGGTTCACGACTTTGGTCTGGAGTGCCATCAGTACGCTGATGACACCCAGCTGGTGCTGAGAATGGATGGCAGGGCGGATACCATCCCCGATCGTTTCCATCAATGTCTAGAAGCCGTGACTGGATGGCTGCGTGCCAGCCGGTTGAAGGTGAATCCTTCGAAGACGGAGATCCTATGGCTGGGTTCGCCCTGGGTTAGATTGATGGCGGCTGCCTACCCTGGACGGCAAGCTTCTAAGCCCGTCAACTTCAGTAAGAAGCCTGGGGGTCCAATTGGACCCACTGCTATCAATGGAGATGCAAATCTCCACGGTATACAGGACCGTATTTTTCCATCTAAGACAGGCTAGGCGGCTGGCTCCCTACCTGCCCAGGAGCGACCTGGCTACAGTGATCCAGGCAACGGTCATCTCGAGACTGGACTACTGTAACACGACTCTACATTGGCCTTCCCTTGTCATCAATCCGGAAACTCAAGCTTGTGCAGAATGCTGCTGCTTGACTGCTGGTGGGAGCACCTGCACGAGAGCACATTGCACCTATTCTGCAGGAACTGCATTGCCTACCAACAGAGTACCGGATTGTTTTCAAGGTGTTGATGTTGACCTTTCCGGCCTTGTATGGTCTAGGGCCGGTGTATCTGAGGGACCTCCTCACCCCATATGTTCCCTCGAGATCACTACGCTCGCAAGAGCAAAATCTCTTAGTAGTTCCATCTATTCAATCCTGCCATCTGTCTACAACCAGATCAAGAGCCTTTTCCGTATCAGCCCCGTTGCTATGGAACTCAATGCCGGATGAAGTCCGTGCCATTAAAGAACTGGCCCCATTTCGGAGAGCCTGTAAAACGACCCTTTTCAGGCAGGCCTTTAATCTAAATGGCTCCTGAGAAAGTTGCCCAAATCCTTGAGTCCTATGTAGATTGTTGTTTTTATGCTCTGTTTTATATTGCTGTTGTTATTAAATTGAAAGGCTGCTGTTTTACTAATTGATTTTATGTAAACCGCCCCGAGCCTGCTGGAAGGAGTGGTATATAAAAATGAACAATAAACAAACAAACAAACAAACAATTAAATAAAATATCAGGCAGAAGGGAATTCATGCATTCAATCTTCGGGAAATTTAAAAAGAGGAAACAAGGTCTCTTCCTTAATTCAGCATGGAGGAGAGATCTAGTATAATAAAGCCTTTTGAAAACCGGCAAGTTTTGACAGTCAGCTGGCTTTTTGGTACTAAAAGCCCTCCTTCGCGTTGAGGTCAGATGGAGAGATTGGCAGTTCGGCACTACCAACAGGTTCAGAGATTCGGATAGCAGTGATCTTGGGGGACTATATTGGGAGAGGCGGCCCCTTAGGTACACTGGCCCCAGACCATTCAAGGCCTTGAAGGTCAAAACCAGCACTTTGAAGATGATCCGGTGCTCTATTGGGAGCCAGTGCAGTTCGCGCAGAACAGGCGTAATGTGGCAGCGAGATGGAAGACCTGCCACCAGCCGAGCTGCAGTGTTCTGCACCAACTTAAGCTTCCGGATCACCGAAAGAGGAAGGCCAATGTAGAGAGCATTACAGTAGTCCAATCTTGAGATGACCGTGGCTTGGACCACTGTGGCTAGGTCATGACGGGACAGGTAGGGAGCCAGCTTCCTCGCCTGCCGGAGGTGGTAGAAGGCTACTCCGCTGACGATGGAGGTGTGCTTCTCCATCGACAGTTGGGAGTTAAGTGTGACTCCCAGACTTTTGACAGATGGAGACGGGTGAAGCGTCGCTCCGTCCAGGGTTGTCAGCTGGATTTCTCCCGTACCCAGACGACCCAGCCACAGGATCTCCGTCTTAGCCGGATTCACCTTCAACCTACTGGCTCGCAGCCATCCAGTAACGGCTTCAAGGCAACGATGGAAATTATTGGTTACAGAGTTGGGCCGGCCCTCCATCCCCAGAATGAGCTGGGTGTCATCCGCATATTGGTGACACTCCAGCCCGAAGCTGCGCACCAACTGAGCAAGTGGTCAGACGTAAATGTTAAATAATAAAGGGGAGAGGATTGCCCCTTGAGGCACCCCACAGAGGAGGGGGGCGCCCCCTGAGACAACCTCGCCCCTTCTAACTCGCTGTGACCAGTTCCGGAGGAAGGAGGACAGCCAATTCAGGGCTGTCCCCCTCACCCCGGCCCCGCTGAGACGGTGGGTCAAAAGATCATAATCGACAGTATCGAACGCTGCCATGAGGTCCAATAACACAAGCAACGCCGATCCACCCTGATCTAGTTGGCAGCGCAGCTTGTCTGTGATGGCGACCATCACCATCTCCGTCCCATGCCCTGAACGGAAGCCAAGTTGCATCATCTAGGTAGGACTGCAACTGCTCCATTGCTGCCCCTTCAACCACCTTGCCCAGGAATGATAGATTCTAAACTCGGCTTCTTCAGCAATTAGGGTTGCCATATTTTGATAGCAGAAATAAGGGACATTTACGGGATTTTTCGCAAAAATAAGGGACACTTAATAAAAACTTGAAAATCAAACGTGAGGATGCCTGCCATAGATGTCAGGAGAGAATGCTTCTGGAACCATGGCCATACAGCCTGGGAAAATTCACCGCTGTATGGCCATGTTCCAGAAGCATTCTCTCCTGTCATTTTGCCCACATCTATGGTATGCATGCAGATAGATGCTTCTAACCAGGTCCTTTAGGGAAATCCAAAATTTAATATGGATTTCCAAAAATTTAAAATAATTAAATATGGAAAAATTTAATATGGATTTCCAAAATGCATCAATATTCGCGTAAGTAGAGTACTCTATTTTAACAATTATAAATTTATAGTGGAATATAATCCTGATTATATATCTGTATAATCTGGATTATACTAAAAATCAACATATATGGTTTTCTACATGTTTAATGCATTAATGCATCAATATTAGCATAAGTAGAGTACTCTATTTTGACAATTATAAATTTATAGTGGAATATAATCCTGATTATATATCTGTATAATCTGGATTATACTAAAAATCAACACGCGGACTTTCTGGGGGGCGAATTTTGGCCCAAACAGAGGTCCGGCACGCAGAGATCCGGCAAAGCCACCTCCTCGTGGCGGTAGGAGTGAAGTGGCCCTTGGTCGACAGACGCCCACAGTTTCCACCTTGGCCTCATGTCCTGTCCTACCCGAGGAAATAGCCACCGTCAATACATCCACCGGCCCGTGTGGGGGTGGCGAGAGCTCCTCAACGTCGTCCCTTTTTCACGGGATTTGCCGGAAACTGAGTCCCCCACTGGCCGCCAACTTGTAAGCTCTCCTACTAGGGGGGGCCCGATTACAGTGATGGGGTATTGTCGCAATAGGCACAGGCCGAGTGCGAGAGGCTCCCTGAGTCGTGTCAAGACCTGCCTCTGACCTGCGACCTATCCCGAGGTACACTGATGTCAGGCCTCCAACTTCCTCCCCCTCCTCCCTGGTGTTAGTAAATGCGCGCTGAGTCCGGAATAAAACGGCAATGATCCGGGACTTTATTCAAGACAGTCGGGTTGATATTTGCTGCATTACGGAGACCTGGCTCCAGGACAGTGATATCACCTGCCTCCAGGAATTGACACCTCCCGGCTTCGCGCTTACTCACCAGAATAGGACTGGGAGGCGGGGGCATGGCGATTCTCTCCCGTGACCTATTACACCTCAGGCGGTCCCTGCATTGGAGGCAGATGGGATTGAAAGTGTCGGCCTGATGTGGGGTGCCCGGAGAGAGTACAGCCTTTCTACTGGTGTACCGTGCACCTAGCGCACCAGCGGGGAGCCTGTCCCTGCTGCTGGAGACTGTGGCGGAGTGGGTGTTGAGGTTTCCTAACCTGGTTGTGCTGGGGGACTTCAACGTCCACGCCGACACAGCCTCCTCACCATCGGCAGCGGGGGACCTTGTGTCGACCATGGCGGCACTCGGCTCTCCCTCTGCGAGTCAGGCCCCACACATCGGGCCGGTCACACCCTCGATCTGATTTTCCACGCAGGTGTCCAAGTGTCCGTCACCTCTGTCACAGAGGTGCCATGGTCGGACCACTGTGCTCTGGGAGTCCGGGTCGAGCAACCGCGCCTCCCGGCAAAGGTGCCGAACCAATTTGGGCCCGCCCGAAGGGACCTATGGAACCAACTAGGTTCCTGAATGCCTTGAGGGATTTGGAGCCTGCCAGCGACTCGCTCGGTGACCTGGTTACCACCTGGAACCACGCGCTGTCCTCCGCTCTCGACGAGATCGCCCCTAAACGCCCTCTCAAACCCCGCGCATCCTGTTCCCCTGGTACACATGCACTAAGATCTATGAAGCGGGGAGAAGAGACAGCTAGAGCGCAGGTGGAAGAAACTCCGTGACGGGCCATCGACATCAGCTTATAAGCTTTTTATGGATGCTTATGAGCATGCTGTCAAGGAGGCGATGATCCGGAAGCTTAAGCTGGTGCAGCACGCCGCAGCTCGCCTCCTCCTGGGTGCTGCAAGAACTGACCGAGCGACTCCACTCTAGCGCGAGCTGCACTGGCTTCCGATTGAATTCCGGGTCCTCTTCAAGGTGTTAGTCCTCACTTTCAAGGCCATCTATGGTTTGGGGCCAGTGTACTTGAGGGAGCGACTTACCCCCTATATGCCTGCGAGATCACTACGCTCCGAGGAGCTCAACCTCCTTGTTCTCTCTCTGTCTCTCCTCACTCTCTCTCCTCACTCCTCTCTCACACTCTCTCACTCACTCTCTCTCACCACCTCTCCTACTCTCTCTCTCACACACTCTCCTCTCTCTCACTCTCTCTCCTCACACCTCACTCTCACCTCTCACTCACTCTCCCCTCTCTCTCTCTCTCTCTCTCTCTCACTCTCTCTCACTCACTCTCACCTCTCTCTCTCTAACTCTCTCACTCCTCACACTCCCTCTCTCTCACCTCTCCACTCCCTCCTCTCTCACCTCTCTCACCTCACTCTCACCTCTCTCTCCCTCTCTCTCCCTCTCTCCCTCTCACCCCACTCTCTCACTCTCTCTCACTCTCTCTCTCTCTCTCCCTCTCTCCCTCTCACTCTCTCTCTCACCCCTCTCCTCACACTCCTCTCTCTCACTCTCTCACTCTCTCTCACTCTCTCACTCACACTCTCACTCTCTCTCTCTCTCTCTCTCTCTCTCTCTCTCTCTCTCTCTCTCACTCTCTCTCTCTCTCCTCTCTCTCTCTCTCTCCTGGCGCTGCTTACCTTCTCGGCCCGTCCTCCTCCTGTGGACTCGCCTCCTTCCTTCCCTATGGCTCAAAGGCCCTCGGCTGGCTGGGATGCGCCTGGAAAAAGTAAGGATCTTTTCCAGGCGCTTCCAGGGCAGCCTTTTGGGCCCTAGGGAAAGAAGGAGAGGAGTCCGCAGGAGGAGGAGGCGCCGAGAAGGTAAGCTGAGGAGGAGGGTGGGGCGGGAGGAGGTGGGAGGGGCTAGGGAGGGGGGAGGCGTGTCCCGCCTCCTGGCCCCGCCCCCGCCAGGCTTTGTAACCGGGGCGGGAGGGGGAGCGGGAGGGGGGAGGGGGGAGGAGGGGAGGCGTGTCCCGCCTCCTGGCCCCCCGCCCGCCAGGCTTTGTAACCGGGTGGGAGGGGGAGCGGGAGGAGTGGGGGGGCTTGGGAGGGGAGGCGTGTCCCGCCTCCTGGCCGCCCCCGCCAGGCTTTGTAACTGGGCGGGGAGGGGAGGAGCGGGGGGGGGAGGCTAGGAGGGGAGGGCGTGTCCCGCCTCCTGGCCCCCGCCAGGCTTTGTAACCGGGCGGGAGGGGAGAGCGGGAGGAGGGGGCTTGGGAGGGGGAGGCATGTCCCGCTCTCCTGGCCTCGCCCCCCCGCCAGGCTTTGTAACCGGGCGGGAGGGGGGAGCGGAGGAGGGGGAGGGGCTTGGGGGGGGAGGCGTGTCCCGCCTGCTGGCCCGCCCGCCAGGCTTTGTAACCGGGCGGGGAGTGGGGAGCGCGGGAGGAGGGGAGGGGCTTGGGAGGGAGCGTGTCCCGCCTTCTGGCCCCGCCCCCCGCCAGGCTTTGTAACCGGGCGGAGGGGGAGCGCGGGAGGGGGGGGGGCTTGGGTGGGGGGGAGTGTCCCGCCTCCTGGCCCCGCCCCCCACCAGGCTTTGTAACCGGGCGGGAGGGGGGCGCGGGAGGAGGGGGGAGGGCTTGGGAGGGGAAGCGTGTCCCACCTCCTGGCCCCGCCCCTGCCAGGCTTTGTAACTGGGCGGGAGGGGGAGCGGGAGGAGGGGAGGGGCTTGGGAGGGAGGCGCCTCCCGCTCCTGGCCCCGCCCCGCCAGGCTTTGTAACCGGGTGGGGAGGGGAGCGCGGGAGGAGGGGGGAGGGGCTTGGGAGGGGGGGTCCCGCCTCCTGGCCCGCCCCGCCAGGCTTTGTAACCGGGCGGGGGAGGGGAGCGCGGGAGGAGGGGAGGGGCTTGGGAGGGGAGGCGTGTCGCAGTGGCAGGGGCGCGGAAGGAGGGAGGGGCTGGGGAGGAGGGAGGGGTTTCCTCCTCCTTCCAGGTCCCCCCCCCCCCGCCGCTCTTCCTGAGGAGGCGGAGGAGGCGCTCTGGCTGCCATGTGCGAACGTTCTAAACGTTCGCGCTGGCAGCGAAGTGGCCGGGGTTGGGAGTTCCCTTGGCAATTTTTTTGGGGATCGTTTTTTGGGGTGCTGGGAGGTATGTAGGTCCGTTTTTTTTGCTGTTGTCTGTAGCGAGTGTAATGGTCCAGTAGGCTGCCAAGTTTGGTGCTTCTGCGAGCCATAGTTTCTTTGTCTATATACGACATTAAACGGACTCACCAAAATTATATATATATATGGTTTTCTACATGTTTAATGCATTACTATCAATATCAGCATTAGTACTCTATTTTGCAACATTATTGATATAGTACCCTGTTTGTTTTTTGGGATTTACAGTTTACCTATAAACAAAGAACATTCTGAACTCCACCAATGATGAAATTGAGCCAAACGTGGCTCACAGGAGTCCCCTGACCAACAGGAAACACTAGAAGGGTTGGGAGGCCATTGACATTGAGTTTGGGAGTTGTAGTTCTCCTACATCCAGAGAGCATTGTGGACTCAAATAATGATGGCTCTGGACCAAACTTGGCACAAAGCCTCAATATGCCAAAATGTGAACACTGGGGAAATTTGGGGAAAATAGACGAGACATTTGGGAGTTGGAGAGTTGCTGGGATGTATAGTTCACCTACAATCAAGGAGCATTCTGAACCCCACCAATAACAGAATTGGGGCAAACTTCCCACAAGGAATACTGAAGAGGGAACTGACCTTTCTTCCTGGGAATTGCAGAGTGCTTGGACTCGGAGGCAAAGGCTCCCTGAACAGGCAGCCCACGTGGGAGACCTCCTTCCTCCCAGCAGCCTCTGCCCCACACAGAACCCCCAGGAAGGAAAGGAACGAAGGAAGAATGAGGGAGGGGGGAAAAGCCAGGCAGGCAGGCAGGCAAGATGGAAGGAGGAGAGGAAGAAGGGGGGTGAGGGGGGAAGGCTGTCTGCATGGCGAGGTTTGTTGGCCCAATGATCCCAATCCCCTCGCCTGGAAGCAATCGAAGCAGGCGAGGGGCGGAGCCTTCTCTCGCGGAGCATGCAGGCAGCCTTCCCCGCTTGCCTTTCGCCCCCTCCGAGTCCCCCTCCGTGCGGCCTGGCTTGGAAAGGGAGAGCAGCGTGGCCAGGGGGCGCCCTCCTTCCCCCTACCTATCTACCTACTTTCAGTCTGAAAGTAGGTAGGTGCCCCTGACTCCGCTGCTCTCTCTTTCCAAGCCAGGCCGCACGGAGGGGACTTGAGGGGGCGAAAGGCAAGCGGGAAGGCTGCCTGCATGCTCCCGTGAGAGAAGGCTCCGCCCCTCGCCTCCCTTTCCAAGCCAGGGAAAGAAGGAGGGCTGGCCACGCAGCGGCGCCCGAGCCCTCCTGCTCGAGCCGGCCCCTCTTTTCTCAGCACCAGCCAGTGAGAGGGCAGGCCAGGAGGAGCCAAAAATAAGGGTCAGCAGCTGGTAATACGGGACTCCTGAAAAAGGCCTAAAATACGGGATGTCCCGTATAATACGGGACATATGGCAACCCTATCAGCAATGGAGTGGCCACTGCCTCTTTCAGTCCCTCTGGAAACACTCCTTGCTCAAGGGAGGTGTTAAGTAGTTTCAACAGAGGATCACGCAACCCCTCCAGGCAAGCTTTCACCAGCCAGGAGGGGCACGGATCGAGGGAGCAAGTGGTAGGTCTAGTTGCAGTAATTATCCTATCAACAGAGCAGATCTTGGGGCTCCTGAGAGCAGACGCGCTGCTGCGTTCTGCACCAGCTTAAGTTTCCGGATCGCCGACAAGGGTAGGCCAATGTACAGCGCATTACAGTAATCGAGCCTCGAGATGACCGTGGCTTAGATCACCGTGGCTAGGTCGCAGCAGGAGATAGGGAGCCATACGTTTTGCCTGTCGCAGATGGTAAAACGCTGTCTTGCAGGCACAGGCAATCTGCGCCTCCATAGACAGCTGGGGGTCCAGCCGGACCCCTAGGCTCTTGACTAGAGGCTACGGGCAAAGTGCCATGCCATCAAACGTCAGCAACTGGGTCTCTACCCCCGGGTGGCCTAGCCACAAGATCTCCGTCTTCGCCGGGTTCACCTTCAACTTACTTTAAACAATTGTGCCAGGTGTGAGGTGGCGGACGCTATCAAGGTTGCATAGTATGAATTTTTCGCTTCCTTGATAGCATGCTCATAAGCATTCATAAAAAGCTTGATCTCGTACTTTCGTCATGGAGTTTCCTCCACTTGCTCTCTAGCCGTCTCTTTTCCCGTTTCATCAATCTTAGTTCCTTGGTGAACCAAGGTGTTCGGTTGCAACGGGGTCGGAGAGGGCGTCTGGGGGCAATCTCATCGAGAGCATTGGATAATCTAGAGTTCCAGGTGTTAACTTGCTCATTGAGTGAGACGCTGACAGACTCCAGGTCCTTCAGAGCATTCAGGAACCTGGTTGGTTCCATAAGTCTCTTTGGGCGAACCCAAATTTGTTTGGCGCCCTTGCAGGGTGGAGGAGCCTGCTCAATCCGGTTTATCATATTTCTATAGCTAAGATGGGGCTAAACTTTAACCATTGGATTTATGACTTAATGGAATGGTGCCAAAAGCAGAAGTGGGAATATATAGTGGCATCCAAAGGGAATAGAATCATGGAGCCCTAGAGTTGGAACAGACCTCGTGGGCCATCCAGTCCAGCCCCATTCTGCCAAGAAGCAGGGAAATTGCATTCAAAGCGCCCCGACAGATGGCCACCCAGCCTTCTGGATAATAAGTGGTATAAATATGTGAGAGGAAGACATAGGGAGGAGGGCTTCCTTTCTGCTGCCCTGGAGACCAGGACGCAATGGAGCAATGGCTTCAAACTACAAGAAAGGAGATTCCACATGAACATTAGGAAGAACTTCCTGACGGTGAGAGCCATTCAGCAGTGGAACTCTCTGCCCTGGAGTGTGGTGGAGGCGCCTTCTTTGGAGGCTTTGAAGCAGAGCCTGGATGGCCATCTGTCGGGGGTGTTTTGAATTAAATTTTCCTGCTTCTTGGCAGAATGGGGTTGGACTGGATGGCCCATGATGGGTTTAGATATAGCTGAGCTGGATGCAGTAGTTTTAGTATTATCTATTATGAAAAATGTATTTTTTCTTTCTAGGTTTTTTATCCTTTATTTCCAAACTAAAATTAATTAAATAAAGCATGTGTAAAGCAGTAGGAGCAACGCACAGAGGCTGTATTTGTATTCAAATACGTATTCTTTAGTCAAGTGTGTTAATGCAGGAATTGGTGTAACATTGTGTATAGTGAAATGTAAATTGTGCAATGCATGTAACTGATTGCATCAGACAGAAATGTAATGGGAATTTGCTGGCACAGAAGCAGTTAACCAGACAAGGGTCTGCTGAGCGAACGGTCAAGGATATTGAACGTGTGCCTCAGCCGTTGAGTAGATAAGAGACTGCTCTGTAACACTCAGTGTCTTTGCTTCTGTATCTGTGTTGAGAGAGTGGAGAGACTTGGATGTGCTTTGATCTTGTGTTCGTCAGTAAATCTTTGTGCGATTATACTGAAGCCTCTGAGTTTGTTAATCTCCAAAATTGCCAAAGCTTCCATGAAACGCCACATCAACAACGTGGTCATCCACGGAACAACTTCCATGTCAAACAAGGCAGTGTTGAGCTGGCAACGTCTCATCGAATAACATGGAAAGACAAAACCTACTGGCACATTCATTTGAACTGTGGTAAGCACAGCTGCGCTTGCCAGTCAGTCACGTTTATTGAGTAACCGGGTTGTTGGGCTAACCAGTGCATGGATTTAACCCTAGCCAAATGGGCTAGGTCATCTTGGGCACATATATCGAGTACCCTCTGCTTCACCCTGTTCATCATTGAAGTCACTCTAATGTTCGACGGATCCACCTGGAGCCCCTGTAGGTTGAGGTATGTCATTATGGAGCCCCCCCCCCCATGTTTTTGAGAGGGAACTCTGAATTGCTCCATCAGGCACATCTTGGGCAGTCTCGCATCTTCTAGATTGTTTACCTTACACCAGTAGTTAATGGCTCTAATTTTCGCTAGGCCTGAGATTTGGTGTCTGCCTAATTCGGACCTGACTGCTGCTGCAGGGGTGCGATTATTCACCCCCAGAATTCGCCTTAAAAAGTTAGTCTGGGTGCGCTCAATAGGGGTGACATTGGTCAGGCCCCAAATTTCTGCGCCATACAACAAAAGAGGCAAAACCTTGGCAGCATAGATTTTGAGAATTGGCAGAAGGGATCCCGGGTAGTGGCGGTTAATTAACCTGGTAAGCTGAGAAAGCCTGAGGTTAGCCTTGACGGAAAGTGCATGCATATGGTCCACCCATGACCCGTTAGCAGAGAAGGTGACCCCAAGGTAAGTATACTTTTTAACTTGTTCGATTGCCTCCTGTCCAAGAGACCACTTGTGCTTCCTGTCTCTCCTAGCAAATCTCATCACTTTTGATTTGTTTTTGTTGATTGTCAGGTCGTTTACACTGGCGTATGTGTTGAGTTTCCTCAACGCCCTTCTCAAGTCTACCTGGGAGAAAGCAATGATGACAAGATCATCCGCGTAAAGAAGGGTATTGAGAGGGCGAGGGCTTGCAATTATCGCAAGTTAAAGACATGAAACCTGTACCAGACTTCAATCACTTCCACGGTATTTTCTACTTTCTACTCAACATTCCTCTTGCCCTCTTTCTCTTACCTTCCTGTTGATCCAGAGTTCTCCAAACAATTTCCAGTCTTTTCAATTCCTGGAGGAATTTCTTCAATGAAATCCTACTCTTAGGTTGTAATGTGTACAATGAGTCAAAGAACACCTTCATGCTCATGCAGCCCATTTTCCAGAACATCTTCTTAAAGTTATAGCTGTCTCCGCTCTTTTCCGTCTTGTTGGCAAAGAGTGCGGAGTTGTTGAACTTGAAGTGGACGGGAGTCCCACTGTCATCTTTGGCACACGGCACATGCACTGCTTTAATGGCCTCCAGGACTGGAGGGGTTTGTCCATCTGCAAAGGTGACCAGGACTTGGATGTGGTCCTTCATGTCCTTCCCCAGACTAGAGAACACAGAGTGAAACATGTATGTCTGGGCAGGTGTTAAGCAAGACAAAGAGGCCTGGAGCACAAGGCAGGTGGCATCCAGGTGGTCGATGCCTGGCAAGGTGGACAAAAAGTGCGTGATCTCTTTTATTGACAAGAGGTTGTGCTGTATTACTTTTGTATCACCAAATCCTGGTGTGTCAATGATTGTGAGGGAATAGGGGATCTGAAATCCCTCCTGATGATTCAGCGCATAGACCTTCATGTTGGAGGTTTGGCTTTCCACTTGGCTTCTGTGGGTCTCTTCATGAATGAGTTTGAATCGGAATGCATCTTCCCATTGGACACCCAGGATGTAGTTGGTCATCCCATTGATGAGGGTGGTCTTCCCTGACCCTGTTGCTCCCATTATCATAATGACTTTGCTGGGGACTCTTGGGTTCTCTTCCCCAAGATGATATGTTGAGCCACCTGATGTCACCTTTAATGGAAGAACATAGATTGATGGTTGTCCTTCTACCACCAGCCTGCTTTCTGGGAGGTATTTTTGAACCAATCTGTCTTTTTTTTCTTCACGCAGGGGTGTAGAAACCTCCACCTCTTCACTGGGAACACCCTGATCCCCATTGGCACACTGTGCGGACACTCGGAGTCTATAGAGTGACTGAGGACTCAGCCCATTAATCTGGAGGAATTCTATTTTTCTCCCCGTCCTTCTTTCATTCCATTCACTTTTGCCTTCACCATTCTCATTCTCAACTCTGTACTCCACTTTGTACTCCTTTATAACAACATCCACACCGATGGCACTGGGATTCTCCCAGGAAACGGAAATCATGGAGGATCCCACACTCTCTTTCCTGGGCTTCCCGGGAGGTCCAACAGGAAGCGTCTTCACAGACTGGGTGACGTTGCTGGTCTCACTGAGGCCCAGCTTGCACCTGGCAGCGTACTGGAACTGGTACTCCCTGTTTGGGCTTAGACCTCTTAGGAGGACGGTCTCCTGGCTGCTCTCAGTATTCACAGCCTTCCAGTTCTCTTCTCCCTCAATCCTGTACTCTACCTGGTAGCTGGTGATATTCTCTCTCCTGTATTCGTCTGGTTGAAAGGTCAGCTGGACACTGTCATGTCTAATTCCACTGACAAGAAGAGTGTTTTTAGGTTTTGAGGGAAGGTCAAAGCTGTGGCTCACCAGCTGCCCATCTTCATACAGGTAAACAGAAGCTCCGGGGTTGTCCTTGTCTGGGACGGAGGCCACAACAAACCTCAACTTTCCATTTGGTTTATTAACATGGGAAAACTCTGAAATGGATCTGGCAGCTTTCCGAACTCTTTGGGATATCTGTTTGCACTCAAACCAGGCCTGGCATTTGGAGGTAGCTTTTTCTTCCACGCCTTCTTTATGAAGATAATGTTGTAAATTGGCTAAAAATGGTTCCTCTTCATGTAAAGAAGTGAATGTAAAGCTGATCACAATTTCATTCTGGGGGTCAAGCACTATTTCACCCAGTTTGCTTCGAGAGGAGACAACGTCTATCCCTCTTAGGATAGCAAGGCAAGATTTCACAAACTCCATCTCTTGTTCCTTCCTGTCCAGAAAGTCCTGGAGCTTTTGGTTGTTGAAAGGGGACTGGTTCACAGACCTTAGGATGTCGGCCAGGGCGCCTTCCTCTTTTCCTCCTCCCCGGATGGAAGGCAAGATTCCTGCCAGCTCTATCTGGAAAGTCTGCCTGTGCTGCTTGCAAAGATCCTTGAAATCCTGGATCTTCTTCTTGATTTCTGGGAAGGGGTTATCAATGGGATTCTTCTCCAGGTCATTACATCTCATGTCAATTTCACTGAGTTCCTCCAGAACATTTTGGGCATCACAGATGAGCACTTGGCTGATCTCTCGCACCATCTTGGCCGCCCTGGGATCCATCTTGGTCAATGGGTACAGCCAGACCTTGATGGGCACAGCCTTCTCTCCATTGTCTCCCATCATTTTGGGAAGAGTGGCATACACTTGCATGGCATCCTGGAAACTCACCGGATTGCTCTCCAGAGAAAAGTCCCCATAGAACTTGCAGTTTAACTTCTCAGTCTGGGATTTCCCCCCATCTTTCATCTTTATCTCTGCATTTCCACTGACTGATATTCCCTTTTTAATGACAGCCTGGAGATGTCCCTCTTTCTCTTTCACAGACTCGGAAGAGGAAACTTCTCGGTCAAAGACAAAGAAAGCCTGGGCTCCATACAAGATGGCCGTGACAACGTGGGTGGCGGTTCCATGCTCAAAGATACCGGGATGAGAGATGTTCTTGACTCCCAGGTGGCTCATGGTCAGCTGCTTGTACTCAGTGGTGGCTTTGTACTGCAAGGTGGCTCTGGCTTGTCTCTTGGAGGTCTTGGTATCTTTGAAGTATTTGGCAGAGCCTTCCAGTTCAACCAGCCCTCCCAGGAAACTGGCCTTGAGGGAGGCAGGGACATTGAGGGCATTGGCCTTGTCATCAATGGAGTCAGATGCAAGGATCTCAAATTCCGTTTTCGGTTGTGGTCCGATGCTCACATCCTTCTGAAGGGAGTCCAGATCCCAAAGGGTGATCCCTGGAACAAAGCAGAGGAAAACGGAGAAAGCTCAGCAATACACAGGCAGAAATACACAGTGCAAGCATCCCAAATGCCAAGCTCCGAAAACAATAGAGGACTGAAAATGTTGCTAGGTATCTGATTAAAATTAATTGCTGTTTGAAATACACATGGGTTATGTCAGGGCTGTCCAACATCTTTTGGCCCAGGGGCCGGACTTACATAACATAAACATAACATAACATTTTACATTTGTTAATCGCCCTCCATCCGAGATGCTCCGGGCGATTTACAGCAAGAAAAAATACAATACAATATGGGGGGAGAGGGGGGAGGGGAAAAGGGGGAAGGAAGTCCAGCGGCGATACCGACTAAGGCCCCAGCCCGCCATCAAAAGGTGGCAGGCAGGGGAGGCCCAGAAGGATCGCCGGTAGTGAGGGGCGGGTTGGAAACAGCGTCCGCAGACCACCCGATGGCTGCCTATGGTGCGTGTTCCAGAACACCCACGGAGAGTCCACTGCGGCCCTCGCATTGGCCGGGTTTGGTGTGTCCACTGCTTGGAGCTCTGGCTGTCCATAGCGAGAGCTCCAGAAGGTCCTGGCTCGATAGCTCTTCACAGGCCTAGCAGTCCTCGGCACCGGGTACTTCCTCAGCTGATCGGTAACTTCCAGTCATTGATCATCTGGGGGGCCGAAGGGTCTGCCCCCTCCCCCAGCTCCGCCCCCTCCCCGCCCCTCCCCCGGCCGTGACATGCCGGCTTCCTCAGAAGGGCGATTTCGGCTGCTTCGCCCTTCTGAGGTGGCCTGCTTGCCACAGCTTTAGGAGGAAGGGACGAGCTATGGGGAGCCTCTCCCCAGCTCGTCCCTTCCTCCTAAAGCCGTGACATGCCAGCTTCCTCAGAAGGGCGAAGCAGCCGAAATCGCCCTTCTGAGGAAGCAGGCATGTCACGGCGTTAGGAGGAAGGGACGAGTTGCGGGGAGCCTCTCCCCGCGGCTCGCCCCTCTCTCCACCGCCGTGGCCAGAGATCACCGCCGCCGCGGTGGGAAGGGAGGAAGGAGGAGGAGGGGCAGGGAGGAGGAAGAGAGCTGGCTCCTCCTTCCTGCACCGCCCCTTGTCCCTCTCTCACCAGTGCCGATGCAAACCGGTTTGCATCGGCGCCGGAGAGAGAGGGAAGAAGAGGGCGGTGCAGAGAGGAGCTGGCTCCCTTCCTTCTCCCTGCCCCGCCTCCTCCTCCTCCCCTCCCTCCCGGCGGCGCGGAGAGAGGGACGGAGGGGGCAGGCCTAGCAGTCCTCGGCACCGGGGATTCCTCAGCTGATCGGTAACTTCCAGTCATTGATCATCTGGGGGCCGAAGGGTCTGCCCCCCCCAGTCCCCCCCTCCCGCCCTCCCGGCCCTGACATGCCGGGTTCCCCGAAGGCGATTTCGCGCTTCGCCCTTCTGAGGTGGGGCCCCTTTCCACAGCTTTAGGAGGAAGGGACAGCAGGGGGGTTTCTCCCCCGGCCCCCCCCTAAAGCCGTGACA
>JARBWK010000081.1:0-89769 GCA_030556195.1 Anolis apletophallus
TGTTATATTGTATTTTTATTATATTGTATGACAATATTAAGCAGAACTGTATAATAAGCAACAAGAAATGCAATGTAAATGCATCAAAATCAGAATATATTACCTATCACCCGACTCATAATTCATAGGATTCTCCCATAAGTCCAAAATTAGGATCCCAATGTAAATGTAAATAGAAAAACAGCCAAAATGTTCAAATGAGGTCGAATACAGGCAGCGTGGCCTGGGCAAACTTGGGCCCTCCCTCCCTCCCTCTAGGTGTTTTGGACTCCAACTCCCACAACTCCTCATAGCCTCAGGCCCCTCAGGTCTAGACAGAAATAGAGCCGAAGAAAGGAAGGAGGGAGAGAAGAGGTCACAGAGGAGGAGGAGGAAAGCCCTTCATTCATTCCTTCACTTACACTTCCTTCACTGATTCTTTTCTCCTTCCCCGCAAACGCGTGTGCGGCGGAGACAAAAGGAGAGGGGAAGCACTCCCTGCCTGCCCGATAGGGAGTGCTTTGCTTACAGGCTTCTGCACAAGGGAGCTACTGGGCATGCGCGGAGGTTTTCGCGGATGTGCAGTTGCTCCTGCGCTCAACTTCAGCTCTGGGGCAACTGCGCCTGCGCGAAAACCTCCGCGCATGCCCAGAAGCGTCGTCAGAGCGCACAAGGCCGGGGCCCAAAAGCAGGCAGCTGCGGCGCTGCCTGAGGAACATCGGCAGGGCCAGGATGGTGCCCCATGCAGCCAGGATGGCGCCCCCTTTCCAGATGGCGCCCTAGGCGGCCGCCTACTTGGCCTACTTTGTAGGACCGCCCCTGCTTCCAAGCCTTTGACCTTCTTTGGACACGTTCCAGTTGGTCCAAATCCCGGAATTGTGCTGCCCAGACTTGGACACGGGGGTTATTATTCCAGCCGAGATCTGACCAAAGCAGAGGAGAGTGGAGCTCTGAAATCTCTCCATCCAGACACTTGACTATTTTGGCTGCCATATGGCACGGTTGACTCATGTTCAGCTTGTGGCCTTCAAGATCCCTTTCACATGGAGGGTTTCCAAGTCAGGTGTCACCCTGTTTATATCGGTGTATTTCATGTGCATTGCCTAAGTGTAGGAGCGCATATTTCTCCCTTTTGTTAGGCTTCGCCCGCAGGTTCCCATCACCCCTGGTTTTGGTGCCACATTTTAATTCTGGGTGGGGCCCTGATGACTGATCTGTCATCTTCCCAGCCTGTCACCTGGAAGCCGTGCCCCCAGAGTTGCCCAACCAGCCAGTTTCTGGGAGAGATTCCCAAGGAGAGACAAGGCGGAGGCATCGGTGTCAACATTGCCCTTGGGCAAGAAAGGGGTAGGGTGCAGAAGGGATAAAAGGTGCCCCCCCTATAAGGAAACCTATACAGGTGTTATAATCTATCTCAGGGCTGCCCAACTGGCGGCCCGCGGGCCGTATACGGCCCCCCAGCCCCTTCCCTACGGACCCCTAAGCTTTTTAATAAAAAATAAAAATTGAAAAATAAAATAAATAATAAAATTTAAAAAAAAAAACCTACTTCCGGGTTTGGAGCAAGTATCGCGAGAATACACAATCCACACGGATTTCGGTGTCAACGCGAGATCACGCCGGCGTTGACAGCGAAATCCCGTGTGGATTGCGTATTCTCGCGATACTCTTCGGCTACTCTACTACTGGATCGCTGAGGCCCACAGACGCGATTAGGACCTTCTTCGACTCAGTCGGTCGTCGCCTCTCTCGTCGTCCGGGTACTCCTGGATCCTGCGCGTTTGGACAAGGTAGGCCGAAGCAGGGGGCTCCTCAGGGGGCTCCTCATTTCCCTCCCCCATCTCCCCTCATGTATTAAATATAAAATTAAATATATTTAAAGATGAAATAAGGGGAGATGGGATACATTAGGAGGGGAGGATGGAATTAAATATATTTAATATTAAATAAAAATAAGGGGGAGGGGAGGATGGAATTAAATATATTTAATATTAAATAAAAATAAGGGGAGGGAGGATGGAATTAAATATATTTAATATTAAATAAAAATAAGGGGAGGGTGGTTGGAATTAAATATATTTAATATTAAATAAAAATAAGGGGGAGGGAGGATGGAATTAAATATATTTAATATTAAATAAAAATAAGGGGGAGGGGAGGATGGAATTAAATATATTTAATATTAAATAAAAATAAGGGAGGGGAGGATGGAATTAAATATATTTAATATTAAATTAAAATAATTTAATATCTTATCCCTGCATTTTATCTCAGTAAAAGATTATATTTGACTGTATGCATGCAGGGGCGGGGGCGGAGCTGGGGGAGAGGGTGGAGCCGGGGGCGGGGGCAGACTCTACGGCCCCCCAGGTCATCAGTGACTGGAATTCAGGCCCCTGGGCCGGTAGAAGTTGGACAGCCCTGGTATAATCTATCTATCTATCTATCTATCTATCTATCTATCTATCTACATAATAAAAGCCCACCACCCAAGCGAAGGCTTTCATACAGGGACAATTTCATCCAGCACAGGCATCCCAGTGTTTCTGACTCTCTCCATTGTCGTGAAATTTTCATGGCCTCACCCACTACTTCTCCCATATTATTAATATTAGTAATAATAATAATGGGACAATTTCATCCTACATTTCATGTGTTTCCTCCACCACAGGCAACCCAGTGTTTCTGACTCTCTCCATTTGTGTGAAATTTGCATGACCCCGCCCACTACTTCTCCCATATTATTAATATTAGTAATAATAATAATGGGACAATTTCATCCTACATTTCATGTGTTTCCTCCACCACAGGCAACCCAGTGTTTCTGACTCTCTCCAGTGGTGTGAAATTTACATGACCCCGCCCGCTACTTCTCCCATATTATTATTATTATTATTAGTAGTAGTAGTAGTAGTAATTATAATAATAATAATGGGACAATTTCATCCTACATTCCATGTGTTTCCTCCACCACAGGCAACCCAGTGTTTCTAACTCTCTCCATTGGTGTGAAATTTTCATGACCCCGCCCGCTACTTCTCCCATATTATTATTATTATTAGTAATAATAATAATAATAATGGGACAATTTCATCCTACATTCCATGTGTTTCCTCCACCACAGGCAACCCAGTGTTTCTGACTCTTTCCATTGGTGTGAAATTTGCATTACCCCGCCCACTACTCCCATATTATTAATAATAATAATGGGACAATTTCATCCTACATTTTATGTGTTTCCGACTCTCTCCATCGGTATGAAATTTGCATGACCTGCTCACTAATGCTCCAATAATAATAATAATAATAATAATAATAATAATAATAATGGGACAATTTCATCCTATAGTTTATGTGTTTCCTCCACCACAGGCATCCCAGTGTTTCTGACTTTTTCCAGTGGTGTGAAATTTGCATGACCCCGCCCACTACTTCTCCCATAATAACAATAATAATAATAACAACAACAACAACCCATAGTAAAAGTGAAAATATGTATGTTTGTATGTGACTGGGGTAACTAACCACTTACACAGAGAAGCTCCTGCCTCCACAAACAGCTATAGCGTCCACTACTCAGGAGACACCGAACGTCCTCCCCCCAATGACATTGCAAGTCACCGTGAGCACCATGAACATGTCCAAGAGCCCTGCCAATGTCCCCCACAAACACCATACTGCCTACTACCCAAGTGAAAGCTTTCAGATGCAGACAATTTCATCCTAAATCGTATGTGTTTCCTCCACCACAGACATCCTAGTGTTCCTGGCTCTCTCCATTGGAGTGAAATTTGCATAACCCCGCCCACTGCCTCTCCCTTAACCATTTCCTATTCTTTCCTATGGCACACAACAAACAGAGGAATTGATCAGCAAGTGAACATACTAGAGAGGTTTGGGGGAGAATACACCATGGTTTACAGGAGTTGTGGGTACTGGGATGTATAGTTCACCTGCAATCTAAGAGCACTCTGAACTCCACCAATGATGGACCTGGAACTATCTTGGCACACACAACTCCAATGATGAACAAAACATACTAGTCTTTGGATGGATTTATAGGAGTTGTAGTTCACCTACGTCCAGAGCTCACTATGAACCAAAACAATGATGGATTTGGACCAAACTTGGCATGCATACCTAATAGGCCCAAATTTGAATAATGGTAGGCTTTGAGGGCAAATGGCTTGGACATTTTGGAGTTGTAGGTACTGGGATGTATAGTTCACCTAAAATCTAAGAGCACTCTCAACTCCACCAATGATGGACCTGGAACTATCTTGGCACACACAACTCCGATGATGAACAAAACATACTAGTCTTTGGATGGATTTATAGGAGTTGTAGTTCACCTACGTCCAGAGCTATGAACCAAAACAATGATGGATTTGGACCAAACTTGGCATGAATACCCAATAGGCCCAAATTTGAATACTGGTAGGCTTTGAGGGCAAATGGCTTGGACATTTTGGAGTTGTAGGTACTGGGATGTATAGTTCACCTAAAATGTTAGAGCACTCTGAACTCCACCAATGATGGACCTGGAACTATCTTGGCACACACAACTCCAATGATGAACAAAACATACTAGTCTTTGGATGGATTTATAGGAGTTGTAGTTCACCTACGTCCAGAGCTCACTATGAACCAAAACAATGATGGATTTGGACCAAACTTGGCATGCATACCTAATAGGCCCAAATTTGAATACTGGTAGGCTTTGAGGGCAAATGGCGCGGGCATTTTGGAGTTGTAGGTACTGGGATGTATAGTTCACCTAAAATCTAAGAGCACTTTGAACTCCACCAACGATGGACCTGGAACCGACTTGGCACAATGACAAACAAAACATACTGGAGGTCTTTGGAGGGATCTATAAGAGTTGTGGTTCACATTTGCGAGGTTGGCAGGAGCTGGGGCTAACAGCGGGAGCTCACCCCACCCTGCGGATTTGAAACGCAGCTCAAGAGTTTAACCCATTGCACCCCAGAAACTACTCCCAATTTTTTTCCTATTGTTCCCCAACAGGAGGGACGCTTTCCTTAAGGGGAAACGGGAGCCGGGGACCTCTGGGAACGATTACCCACCCGGAAACATTGTCGTCGCCGCCGCCTCCCCGGGGCCCGTGCCAAGTTTCCCCTTTTTCCAAGACCGACTACAAGATGTGAACAGAGACTGCGGTTTTATTAGGGGAGTGGCAGAGTTAACAACAGAAAAATTGGAGAGAGAGAGAAAAAGCGAAAGGGGGGAAATGACTGTCTGGTGTCGAGAAAGCAAAAGAGAGATTGAGAAAGCAAGAGAAAGCTCAGTCATGGACCAGGAAGCCCACTCCTTGGGCCGCCAAAGATGGAAGAGGCCTTCAAAGCAGCTGGTGCGATAGACGCCTATCCTAAGCATCCGGCACAAACTCGAGAACAAGCCCTATGAGGAGCGGCTTAAAGAGCTGTGCATGTTTAGCCTGAAGAAGAGAAGGCTGGAAAGAGACATGATGAGAGCCACGGATCAAGATGTGAGGAGAATAATAATACTATTAACAAAAGAATTTCATCCTACATTTCATGTGTTTCCTCCACCACACGTATCCCAGTGTTTCTGACCATCTCCATTGGTGTGAAATTTGCATGACACCCCCACCAATAATAATAATAATAATACTATTAACAAAAGAATTTCATCCTACATTACATGTGTTTCCTCCACCGCAGGCATCCCAGTGTTTCTGACCATCTCCATTGGTGTGAAATTTGCATGACCCCCCCCAATAATAATAATAATAATAATACTATTAACAAAAGAATTTCATCCTACATTTCATGTGTTTCCTCCACCACAGGTATCCCAGTGTTTCTGACCATCTCCGTTGGTGTGAAATTTGCATGACCCCCTCCCCCACAATAATAATAATACTACTACTATTAACAAAAGAATTTCATCCTACATTTCATGTGTTTCCTCCACCACAGGTATCCCAGTGTTTCTGACCATCTCCATTGGTGTGAAATTTGCATGACCCCCTCCCCCCAATACTAATAATCCTACTACTATTAACAAAAAAATTTCATCCTACATTTCATGTGTTTCCTCCACCACAGGTATCCCAGTGTTTCTGACCATCTCCATTGGTGTGAAATTTGCATGACCCCGCCCACAATAATAATAATAATAATAATAATACTATTAACAAAAGAATTTCATCCTACATTTCATGTGTTTCCTCCACCACAGGTATCCCAGTGTTTCTGACCATCTCCGTTGGTGTGAAATTTGCATGACCCCGCCCACAATAATAATAATAATACTATTAACAAAAGAATTTCATCCTACATTACATGTGTTTCCTCCACCACAGGCAACCCAATGTTTCTGACCATCTCCATTGGTGTGAAATTTGCATGACCCCCTCCCCCACAATAATAATAATAATAATACTATTAACAAAAGAATTTCATTCTACATTACATGTGTTTCCTCCACCACAGGCAACCCAGTGTTTCTGACTATCTCCAATGGTGTGAAATTTGCATGACTCCGCCCACTACTTTCCCCATAACAACAACAACAACAACAATAATAATAATGGGACAATTTCATCCTACATTTCATGTGTTTCCTCCACCACAGGCATCCCAGTGTTTCTGACTCTCTCCATTGGTGTGAAATTTGCATGACTCCGCCCACTACTCCAATAATAATAATAATAATAATAATAATAACAACAACAACAACAACGGAAACATTTCATCCTACATTACATGTGTTTCCTCCACCACAGGCACCCCAGTGTTTCCGACCATCTCCATTGGTGTGAAATTTGCATGACCCCACCCACAATAATAATAATACCGGTACTATTAACAAAAGAATTTCATTCTACATTACATGTGTTTCCTCCACCACAGGCAACCCAGTGTTTCTGACTATCTCCAATGGTGTGAAATTTGCATGACTCCGCCAACTACTCCCATAATAATAATAATAATAATAATAATAACGGAAACATTTCATCCTACATTTCATGTGTTTCCTCCACCACAGGCAACCCAGTGTTTCTGACTATCTCCAATGGTGTGAAATTTGCATGACTCCGCCAACTACTCCCATAATAATAATAATAATAATAATAACGGAAACATTTCATCCTACATTTCATGTGTTTCCTCCACCACAGGCAACCCAGTGTTTCTGATCCTCTCAACTGTTGTGAAATTTTCATGACCCCACCCACTACTTCTCCCATAATAATAATAACAATAACAACCCATAATAAAAGTGAAAATATGTGAGGGGAAGTAATAGGAGGAGGGAGCAAGCTTGTTTGCTGTTAAGTCTAGTCAAGTCCGACTCTGGGGGTCGGTGCTCATCTCCATTTGTAAGCCGAAGAGCCGGCGTTGCCCATAGATGCCTCCAAGGTCGTGTGGTCGGCATGACCGCATGGAGCACCATTACCTTCCCACCTGAGCGGTGCCTATTGAACTACTCACTTTTGCATGTTTTCGAAACTGTTCGGTTGGCAGAAGCTGGGGCTAACAGCAAGAGCTCACCCCACTCCCCGGATTCAGACCGGCGACCTTTCAGTCAGCAAGTTCAACAGCTCTGCAGTTTAATCTTAATTGCCACTTGGGCACAGAGCCACGAAGGCAGCCCTTCCCTATTTCCTGGTCCCTTCCACCCAAATAATCCCAATATGAGGAGGGGAGGGAGGAAAACAAACCCCATGAAACATAAGGACGTGATAATTATCCCCTCCTCATCCCTCACCTGGAAAGTATTTGCTGCCAGGGACACCTCCGAGTTCGTCAGAGAAAGGGGGGACGATTCAGGGAGAGGAAGGGGCTTTCATCACCTCCAAGGCTGTTTGAGGGGGTCTGGAAGCTACAGAGACCCTTGGGGAAAAATATCCAAGGCCTATGGCGTGGGATTGGCACACATTCTCCTTCTTTTTTTTAGTTGCTCCTATAAAAATACCCCTCCTTCTGCATTTTTTCCTCTAATCTTTCCAAATAAATTATCAAATATACTATAATCAGTCTATCATCCATCTATCTATCTATCATCTATCTATCTAGAGAGAAAGGGATCTATCTATCTAGAAAGAGAGAGCTATCTGTCTATCATCTACCTACCTACCTACCTACCTAGAGAGAGCTACAAACCATCTATCTATCTATCGAGCTATCTATCTATCGAGCTATCTATCTATCTATCGAGCTATCTATCTATCGAGCTATCTATCTATCGAGCTATCTATCTATCGAGCTATCTATCTATCGAGCTATCTATCTATCGAGCTATCTATCGAGCTATCTATCTATCAAGCTATCTATCTATCAAGCTATCTATCTATCGAGCTATCTATCGAGCTATCTATCTATCGAGCTATCTATCTATCGAGCTATCTATCTATCGAGCTATCTATCTATCTATCGAGCTATCTATCTATCTATCAAGCTATCTATCTATCGAGCTATCTATCTATCGAGCTATCTATCTATCGAGCTATCTATCTATCGAGCTATCTATCTATCTATCTAGAGAGGGGGGATCTATCTATCGATCTAGAAAGAGAGAGCTATCTGTCTATCATCTACTTACCTACCTAGAGAGAGCTATCAACCATCTATCTATCTATCTATCATCTATCTATTTATCTACCTATCTATCTATCTAAAGAGGGGGGGGGGAAGCTATCTATCATCTATCTATCTGTCTGTCTGTCTACTCACCTACCTACTTAGAGAGAGTTATCTATCTATCGAGCTAACTATTTATCGAGGGCTATCTGTCAATCATCTATCTATCTATTGAGCTATCTATCTATGTAGATAGCTATGTATCTATCTATCGAGCTATCTATCTATATATCTATTGAGCTATCTGTCTATCTATCTAGAGAGATAGAGGGATCTATCTATTGATCTAGAAAGAGAGAGCGATCTGACTATCATCTACCTACCTACCTACCTACCTAGAGAGAGCTATCAACCATCTATCTATCTATCTATAATCTATCTATTTATTTATCTACCTATCTATCTAAAGAGGGGGGAGCTATCTATCATCTATCTATCTGTCTGTCTACTCACCTACCTACCTAGAGAGAGTTATCAACCATCTGTCTGTCTGTCTGTCTATCGAGGGCTATCGTCCATCATCTATCTATCTATCGAGCTATCTATCTATCAAGGGCTATCTGTCAATCATCTATCTATCTATCTTTTGAGCCATTTATGTAGAGAGCTATCTTTCTATCTAGAGCTGTCTATCATCTATCTAGAGAGAGAGGGATCTATCGATCTAGAAAGAGAGAGCTATCTGTTTAACATCTACATACCTACCTAGAGAGAGCTATCAACCATCTATCTATCTATTGAGCTATTGAACTATCTATCGAGCTATCTATCTATTGAGCTATCTATCTATCGAGCTATCTATCGAGCTATCTATCTATCGAGCTATCTATCTATATATCTATTGAGCTATCTGTCTATCTATCTAGAGAGATAGAGGGATCTATCTATTGATCTAGAAAGAGATCAATGTAGAGAGCTATCTATCGAGCTATCTATCGAGCTATCTATGTAGAGAGCTATCTATCGAGCTATCTATCGAGCTATCTATCGAGCTATCTATGTAGAGAGCTATCTATGTAGAGAGCTATCTATCGAGCTATCTATCGAGCTATCTATCGAGCTATCTATCGAGCTATCTATGTAGAGAGCTATCTATCGAGCTATCTATCGAGCTATCTATGTAGAGAGCTATCTATCGAGCTATCTATCGAGCTATCTATCGAGCTATCTATCGAGCTATCTATGTAGAGAGCTATCTATGTAGAGAGCTATCTATCGAGCTATCTATCGAGCTATCTATGTAGAGAGCTATCTATGTAGAGAGCTATCTATCGAGCTATCTATCGAGCTATCTATCGAGCTATCTATCGAGCTATCTATGTAGAGAGCTATCTATCGAGCTATCTATCTAGCTATCTATCTAGAGATCTATCTATCGAGCTATCTATCGAGCTATCTATCGAGCTATCTATCGAGCTATCTATGTAGAGAGCTATCTATGTAGAGAGCTATCTATCGAGCTATCTATCGAGCTATCTATGTAGAGAGCTATCTATCGAGCTATCTATCGAGCTATCTATCGAGCTATCTATCGAGCTATCTATGTAGAGAGCTATCTATGTAGAGAGCTATCTATCGAGCTATCTATCGAGCTATCTATCGAGCTATCTATCGAGCTATCTATCGAGCTATCTATGTAGAGAGCTATCTATGTAGAGAGCTATCTATGTAGAGAGCTATCTATCGAGCTATCTATCGAGCTATCTATCGAGCTATCTATCGAGCTATCTATCGAGCTATCTATGTAGAGAGCTATCTATGTCGAGCTATCTATCGAGCTATCTATCGAGCTATCTATGTAGAGAGCTATCTATCGAGCTATCTATCTATCAAGGGCTATCTGTCAATCATCTATCTATCTATCTTTTGAGCCATTTATGTAGAGAGCTATCTTTCTATCTAGAGCTGTCTATCATCTATCTAGAGAGAGAGGGATCTATCTATCGATCTAGAAAGAGAGAGCTATCTGTTTAACATCTACCTACCTACCTACCTACCTACCTAGAGAGAGCTATCAACCATCTATCTATCTATTGAGGTAATGAACTATCTATCGAGCTATCTATCTATTGAGCTATCTATCTATCGAGCTATCTATCGAGCTATCTATCTATCGAGCTATCTATCTATATATCTATTGAGCTATCTGTCTATCTATCTAGAGAGATAGAGGGATCTATCTATTGATCTAGAAAGAGATCAATGTAGAGAGCTATCTATCGAGCTATCTATCGAGCTATCTATCGAGCTATCTATCGAGCTATCTATCGAGCTATCTATGTAGAGAGCTATCTATCGAGCTATCTATCGAGCTATCTATCGAGCTATCTATCGAGCTATCTATGTAGAGAGCTATCTATGTAGAGAGCTATCTATCGAGCTATCTATCGAGCTATCTATCGAGCTATCTATCGAGCTATCTATCGAGCTATCTATGTAGAGAGCTATCTATGTAGAGAGCTATCTATCGAGCTATCTATCGAGCTATCTATGTAGAGAGCTATCTATCGAGCTATCTATCGAGCTATCTATGTAGAGAGCTATCTATCGAGCTATCTATCTATCGAGCTATCTATCTATCGAGCTAGCTATCTTTCTATCTATCTATCGAGCTAGCTATCTATTGAGCTATCTATTGAGCTATCTATCTATCTATGTAGAGATCTATCTATCGAGCTATCTATCTATGTAGAGAGCTATCTATCGAGCTATCTATCTATCGAGCTATCTATCTATATATCTATTGAGCTATCTGTCTATCTATCTAGAGAGATAGAGGGATCTATCTATTGATCTAGAAAGAGATCAATGTAGAGAGCTATCTATCGAGCTATCTATCGAGCTATCTATCGAGCTATCTATCGAGCTATCTATGTAGAGAGCTATCTATCGAGCTATCTATCGAGCTATCTATCGAGCTATCTATCGAGCTATCTATGTAGAGAGCTATCTATGTAGAGAGCTATCTATCGAGCTATCTATCGAGCTATCTATCGAGCTATCTATCGAGCTATCTATCGAGCTATCTATGTAGAGAGCTATCTATGTAGAGAGCTATCTATCGAGCTATCTATCGAGCTATCTATGTAGAGAGCTATCTATCGAGCTATCTATCGAGCTATCTATAGAGAGCTATCTATCGAGCTATCTATCTATCGAGCTATCTATCTATCGAGCTAGCTATCTTTCTATCTATCTATCGAGCTATCTATCTATTGAGCTATCTATTGAGCTATCTATCTATCTATGTAGAGATCTATCTATCGAGCTATCTATCTATGTAGAGAGCTATCTATCGAGCTATCTATCTATCGAGCTATCTATCTATCGAGCTATCTATCTATCGAGCTATCTATCTATGTAGAGAGCTATCTATCGAGCTATCTATTGAGCTATCTATCTATGTAGAGAGCTATCTATCGAGCTATCTATCTATCGAGCTATCTATCTATCGAGCTATCTATCTATGTAGAGAGCTATCTATCGAGCTATCTATCTATTGAGCTGTCTATCTATGTAGAAAGCTATCTATCTACCTACCTATTGCTATCTGTCTATCATCTATCTAGAGAGGGATCTATCTATCGATCTAGACAGAGAGAGCTATCTATCATCTACATACCTACCTAGAGAGAGCTATCAACCATCTATCTATCTATTGAGCTATCTATCTATCATCTATCTATCTACCTATCTATCTAAAGAGAGGGGAGAGCTATCTATCATCTATCTGTGTGTGTGTCTGTCTACCTACTCACCTACCTAGCTAGAGAGAGTTATCAACCATCTATCGATCTATCTATCTATCTATTGAGGGCCATCTGTCCATCATCTATTTATCTATTGAGTTATCTATCTATGTAGAGAGCTATCTATCTATATCTATCTAAAGAGAGAGGGATCTATCTATCGACCTAGAAAGAGAGAGCTATCTGTCTATCATCTACCTACCTACCTACCTAGAGAGAGCTATCAACCATCTATCTATCTATCGAGCTATCTATCTATCTATCTATGGCTATCTGTCCATTATCTATCTGGCCGCTCAGAGTCCCCCCCCCCCAGGGGTTGAGAAGAGTGGGGTAGAAATGCTGGAAATAAATAATAAATAAATCTATCTATTTATGTAGAGAGAGCTATCTATCATCTATTTATTTCTCTATCTAGAGAGAGCGCTATCTGTCTATCATCAATCTATCTTTCTTTCTAGCGAGAGCTATCTGCTGACTATCAATTTATCTGGAGAGAGTTATCATCTAACTATCCTCTATCTATCTATCTATCTATCTATCATCTACCTAGAGAGAGCTATCTATGATCTATCTATCTATCTATCTTAGAGAAAGTTATCTATGTATCTATGTATCTATCATCTATCTAGAGAGAGCTATCTATGATCTATCTATCTTAGAGAAAGTTATCTATGTATGTATCTATCATCTATCTAGAGCTATCTATGATCTATCTATCTATCTTAGAGAAAGTTATCTATGTATCTATGTATCTATCATCTATCTAGAGAGAGCTATCCATGATCTATCTATCTATCTTAGAGAAAGTTATCTATCTATCTATCTATCTATCTATCTATGTATCTATCTATCTAGAGCAGTGGTTCTCAACCTGGGGGTCGGGACCCCTAGGGGGGTCACTAGGGTGTGTCAGAGGGGTCACCAAAGACCATCAGAAAACACAGTATTTTCTGTTGGTAATGGGGTTTCCTTGTGGGAAGTTTGGCCCAATTCTATCATTGGTGGGGTTCAGAATGCTCTTTGATTGCAGGTGAACTATAAATCCCAGCAATTACAACTCTCAAATGTCAAGATCTATTTTCCCCAAATGCCACCAGTGTCCACATTTGAACATATTGAGTATTTGTGCCAAGTTTGGTCCAGATCCATCATTGTTTGAGTCCCTAGTGCTCTCTGGATGTAAGTGAACTACAACTCCAAAACTCAAGGTCACTGCCCACCAAAGCCTTCCAGTATTTTCTGTTGGTCATGGGAGTTGCATGTGCCAAGTTTGCTTCAGTTCCATCATTGGTGGATTTCAGGATGCTCTTTGATTGTAGGTGAACTTTAAATCCCAGCAACTACAACTCCCAAATGAGAAAATCAAACCCCCGCCCAACCCCACTAGTATTCAAAGTTGGGTGTATTGGGTATTTGTGCCAAATTGGATCCAGTGAATGAAAATACATCCCGCATATTGGAGATATACATTACAATTTATAACAGTAGCAAAATTGCAGTAATGAAGCAGCAACGAGAATAATGTTATGGTTGGGGGTCACCACAACATGAGGATCTGTATTAAGGGGTCGAGGCATTAGGAAGGTTGAGAAACACTGATCTAGAGAGCTATCTGTCTATCATCTATCTAGAGCTCTCTAGATATTGATCATCTATCAAGGTGTTGATTTTGCTGGGGATGGTGAGTGGGATTTCGGAAGGATGTCTACTTCTTATAGTTTTCATCACACACACACACACTCACACAATATGTATAGATGGAGTGCCACTTACAAAACGCACCTGCTCCGACTTACATACAAATCCGACTTACGAACACACCTCCAGAAGTGGCCTTGCGATGAGCTTGGGGGCTGCCCAGCTGACCCTGAGAGAGGTCCCGAGAGCCAAAGAGGCTCAGCTAGGCAGCTCCCAGCCTGGGCTCCCCTGCCCCTGTCCCGTGGCTCTGGCTGGGAGAGAACAAAGGGGAGCATCCCAACTGCCCATCCTGAGTGGGAAGGAAAGAAGGAAGGAGGGAAGGAGGGAAGGAGGGAGAGGTCTCTCTCTCTCTCTGCCCTGCGCCCCACCTCCTTTGGGGACTCACCCAGCGCCTTCAGCAGCTCCTCGAAGCACTCCGAGCTCTTCATCCTCCAGTGGCCGGTGAAGTTGATGGGCATGGCGGCGGCAGGTGTGGGTGTTGCGGGGTGGGTGGGAGAAGGGAGAGGAGAGCGCCGGCGAAGAAGCCCCGCGAGGCAAGCGCTGTGTGCCGGGCTCCAGGCTCAGCTCCACTCCTCTTGGACGCCCTCCTCGAAGCCACGCCCTTGTCCCCGCCCCCTGGAGGCTTGGCCCCGCCCACCCACGCGACAGACTCGGACACGAGTGGGCAGCCCCCCTTCCCCCTTTCGGAGATCACCTTGCAGGGCTTGCAGCATCCCCAAAGGCGTCGCTATTGCCGCCTCCTCTTCCCTCTCCTTCCTTGCCAGGCAACCCCACTCTGCCATTGCAGGGAGACACAATCGAAGCCCTCCCAACAGATGGCCACCCAGCCTCTGAATAATACAATCCTAGAGTTGGTAGGGAACCCCAAAGGCCATCCAGTCCAACCCCACTCTGCCATTGCAGGGAGACACAATCAAAGCCCTCCCGGCAGATGGCCACCCAGCCTCTGAACCCAAAGGCCATCCAGCCCAACCCCATTTTGCCATTGCAGGGAGACACAATTGGAGCTCTCCCAGCAGATGGCCATCCAGCCTCTGAACCCAAAAGCCATCCAGCCCAACCCCACTCTGCCATTGCAGGGAGACACAATCGAAGCCCTCCCGGCAGATGGCCACCCAGCCTCTGAATAATACAATCCTAGAGTTGGTAGGGAACCCCAAAGGCCATCCAGTCCAACCCCATTCTGCCATTGCAGGGAGACACAATCGAAGCCCTCCCGGCAGATGGCCACCCAGCCTCTGAATAATACAATCCTAGAGTTGGTAGGGAACCCCAAAGGCCATCCAGTCCAACCCCATTCTGCCATTGCAGGGAGACACAATCAAAGCCCTCCCAGCAGATGGCCACCCAGCCTCGGAATCCTACAATCCTAGAGTTGGTAGGGAACCCCAAAGGCCATCTAGTCCAACCCCCATTCTGCCATTGCAGGGAGACACAATCGAAGCCTTCCCAGCAGATGGCCATCCAGCCTCTGAACCCAAAAGCCATCCAGTCCAACCCCATTCTGCCATTGCAGGGAGACACAATCGAAGCCTTCCCAGCAGATGGCCATCCAGCCTCTGAATAATACAATCCTAGAGTTGGTAGGGAACCCCAAAGGCCATCCAGCCCAACCCCATTCTGCCATTGCAGGGAGACACAATCGGAGCTCTCCCAGCAGATGGCCATCCAGCCTCTGAACCCAAAAGCCATCCAGTCCAACCCCATTCTGCCATTGCAGGAAGACACAATCAAAGCCCACCCAGCAGATGGCCATCCAGCCTCTGAATCGTACAATCCTAGAGTTGGTAGGGAACCCCAAAGGCCTTCTAGTCCAACCCCATTCTGCCATTGCAGGGAGACACAATCAAAGCCCTCCCGGTAGATGGCCATCCAGCCTCTGAACCCAAAGGCCATACAGTCCAACCCCATTCTGCCATTTCAGGGAGACACAATCAAAGCCCTCCCAGTAGATGGTCATCCAGCCTCTGAGTCATACAATCCTAGAGTTGGTAGGGAACCCCAAAGGACATCCAGTCCAACCCCCATTTTGCCATTGCAGGGAGACACAATCAAAGCCCTCCCGGTAGATGGCCATCCAGCCTCTGAATCCTATAATCCTAGAGTTGGTAGGGAACCCCAAAGGCCATCCAGTCCAACCCCATTCTGCCATTTCAGGGAGACACAATCAAAGCCCTCCCAGTAGATGGTCATCCAGCCTCTGAGTCATACAATCCTAGAGTTGGTAGGGAACCCCAAAGGACATCCAGTCCAACCCCCATTTTGCCATTGCAGGGAGACACAATCAAAGCCCTACCAGCAGATGGCCATCCAGCCTCTGAATCGTACAATCCTAGCATTGGTAGGGAACCCCAAAGGACATCCAGTCCAACCCTATTCTGCCATGGCAGGGTGACACAATCAAAGCCCTCCCGGCAGATGGCCATCCATCCTCTGAATCGTACAATCCTAGAGTTGGTAGGAAACCCCAAAGGCCATCGAGTCCAACCTCTTTCTGCCAGGCAAGACGACACAATCAAAGCCCTCCCGACAGATGGCCATCCAGCCTCTGAATCATAGAGTCCTAGAATTGGAAGAGAGCCAAGGACCATCCAGTTCAACCTCTTTCTGCCAGGCAAGAAGACACAATCAAAGCCATTCTCTTTTTCCATTGCAAGCTGGGCACAAGCTTGGAGCTCACACATAGTTTATTAGTGCAGTTCTACTTTTCCTGTGAGAGCAATTGCTTCTGAAGTGTCTTTTTGCTCTTCTGGCAACATGTCATCTGACACAATCGAAGCCCTCCCGACAGATGGCCATCCAGCCTCTGAATTATAGATGACTAGAGTTGGAAGAGACCCAAGGGCCATTGAGTCCAATCACATTCTGTCAGACAGGAAGACACAATCAAAGCCCTCCTGACAGATGGCCATCCAGCCTCTGAATCGTAGACGCCTAGAGTTGGAAGAGACCCAAGGGCCATTGAGTCCAATCACATTCTGTCAGACAGGAAGACACAATCAAAGCCCTCCTGACAGATGGCCATCCAGCCTCTGAATCGTAGACGCCTAGAGTTGGAAGAGACCCAAGGGTCATTGAGTCCAATCACATTCTGTCAGACAGGAAGACACAATCAAAGCCCTCCTGACAGATGGCCATCCAGCCTCTGAATCGTAGACGCCTAGAGTTGGAAGAGACCCAAGGGCCATTGAGTCCAATCACATTCTGTCAGACAGGAAGACACAATCAAAGCCCTCCTGACAGATGGCCATCCAGCCTCTGAATCGTAGACTCCTAGAGTTGGAAGAGACCCAAGAGTCATTGAGTCCAATCACATTCTGTCAGACAGGAAGACACAATCAAAGCCCTCCTGACAGATGGCCATCCAGCCTCTGAATCGTAGACGCCTAGAGTTGGAAGAGACCCAAGGGCCATTGAGTCCAATCACATTCTGTCAGACAGGAAGACACAAGCAAAGCCCTCCTGACAGATGGCCATCCAGCCTCTGAATCGTAGACTCCTAGAGTTGGAAGAGACCCAAGGGCCATTGAGTCCAATCACATTCTGTCAGACAGGAAGACACAATCAAAGCCCTCCTGACAGATGGCCATCCAGCCTCTGAATCGTAGACGCCTAGAGTTGGAAGAGACCCAAGGGCCATTGAGTCCAATCACATTCTGTCAGACAGGAAGACACAATCAAAGCCCTCCTGACAGATGGCCATCCAGCCTCTGAATCGTAGACGCCTAGAGTTGGAAGAGACCCAAGGGCCATTGAGTCCAATCACATTCTGTCAGACAGGAAGACACAATCAAAGCCCTCCTGACAGATGGCCATCCAGCCTCTGAATCGTAGACTCTAGAGTTGGAAGAGACCCAAGGGCCATTGAGTCCAATCACATTCTGTCAGACAGGAAGACACAATCAAAGCCCTCCTAACAGATGGCCATCCAGCCTCTGAATCGTAGACGCCTAGAGTTGGAAGAGACCCAAGAGGCCATTGAGTCCAATCACATTCTGTCAGACAGGAAGACACAATCAAAGCCCTCCCGGCAGATGTTCATCCAGCCTCTGAATCAGAGACTCCTAGAGTTGGGAGAGACCCAAGGGCCATTGAGTCCAATCACCTTCTGTCAGATTGGCAAAGCCCTCCTGACAGAACATCCAGCCTCTCCTGACAGATGGAGGGCCATTGGCCATCTCAGAGTTGACACAATCGTGCTCCCTCCTGACAGGGATCCAGCCTCTGAATTTGCCATCCATTTCCTGTCTCCTGAATGGCAGAAACAGATGGAGCCTGGATAGACTCCTTTAGGGGATGTGACTCCAGGAGCCATCCAGATCCCTTTCTGCCATGAACAAGATGGCCATCACAAGGCTGGATGGTTCCATCTGTTGGGAGGGCTTTGTCTGATTGTGTCTCCCTGAAATGGCAGAGATTGGACTGGATGGCCTTTGGGGTTCCCTACCAACTCTAGGATTGTATGATTCAGGCCATCTGCCGGAGGGGGGTTCCCTGAAATGGCAGAATGAGATTGGACTGGATGGCCTTTGGGGTTCCCTACCAACTCTAGGATTGTATGATTCAGAGGCTGGATGGCCATCTGTTGGGAGGGCTTTGATTGTGTCTCCCTGAAATGGCAGAATGAGATTGGACTGGATGGTCTTTGGGGTTCCCTACCAACTCTAGGATTGTATGATTCAGAGGCTGGATGGTCATCTGCCGGGAGGGCTTCGATTGTGTCTCCCTGTAATGGCAGAATGGGGTTGGACTGGAAGGCCTTTGGGGTTCCCTACCAACTCTAGGATTGTATGATTCAGAGGCTGGATGGCCATCTGTTGGGAGGGCTTTGATTGTGTCTCCCTGAAATGGCAGAATGGGGTTGGACTGGATGGTCTTTGGGGTTCCCTACCAACTCTAGGATTGTATGATTCAGAGGCTGGATGAACATCTGCCGGGAGGGCTTTGATTGTGTCTCCCTGTTTGTCTCCTGCAATGGCAGAATGGGGATGGACTGGTGGCCTTTGGGGTTCCCTACCAACTCTAGGATTGTATGATTCAGAGGCTGGACGGCCATCTGCTGGGAAGGCTTTGATTGTGTCTTCCTGAAATGGCAGAATGAGGATTGGACTGGATGGCCTGGATCTCGGCCATCTGCCGAGAGGGTTTGGGGTTCCCTACCAACTCTAGGATGGTATGATTCAGAGGCTGGATGGCCATCTGCTGGGAGGGCTTTGTCTGTTTCTTCCTGCCTGGCAGAATGGGGGTTGGACTGGATGGCCTTTGGGGTTCCCTACCAACTCTAGAATGGTATGATTCAGAGGCTGGATGGCCATCTGTTGGGAGGGCTTTGATTGTGTCTCCCTGCCTGGCAGAATGAGATTGGACTGGATGGTCTTTGCTTGGGGTTCCCTACCAACTCTAGGATTGTATGCTTCAGAGGCTGGATGGTCATCTGCCGGGAGGGCTTCGATTGTGTCTCCCTGCAATGGCAGAATGGGGTTGGACTGGAAGGCCTTTGGGGTTCCCTACCAACTCTAGGATTGTATGATTCAGAGGCTGGATGGCCATCTTCTGGGAGGGCTTCGATTGTGTCTTCCTGCCTGGCAGAATGAGATTGGACTGGATGGTCTTTGGGGTTCCCTACCAACTCTAGGATTGTATGATTCTGAGGCTGGGTGGCCATCTGCCGAGAGGGTTTTGATTGTGTCTCCCTGCTTGGCAGAATGGGGGTTGGACTGGATGGCTGAGGCTGAATGACCATCTGTTGGGAGGGCTTTGATTGTGTCTCCCTGCAATGGCAGAATGGGGTTGGACTGGATGGCCTTTGGGGTTCCCTACCAACTCTAGGAGTGTATGATTCCGAGGCCAGATGGCCATCTGTCGAGAGGGCTTTGATTGTGTCTCCCTGCTTGGCAGAATGGGGATGGACTGGATGGCCTTTGGGGTTCCCTACCAACTCTAAGGATTGTACGATTCAGAGGCTGGACGGCCATCTGCTGGGAAGGCTTTGATTGTGTCTTCCTGCCTGGCAGAATGAGGGTTGGACTGGATGGCCTTTGGGGTTCCCTACCAACTCTAAGATTGTATGATTCAGAGGCTGGATAGCCATCTGCTGGGAGGGTTTTGATTGTGCCTCTTTGCAATGGGAGAAGGGAGTTGAACTGGATGGCCCTTAGGGTCTCTTCCAATTCTAGGAGTCTATGATTCAGAGGCTGGATGGCCATCTGTCGGGAGGGCTTTGATTATGTCTTCTTGCCTGTCAGAAGGGAGTTGAACTGGATGGCCATTAGGGTCTCTTCCAACTCTAGTCCATGATTCAGAGGCTGGATGGCCATCTGTCGGGAGGGCTTTGATTGTGTCTTCCTGTCTGGCAGAAAGTTGGCGATCAGACCCCCCCCCCCCCCAACTCTGGGATTGTATCATTCCATGAAATGGGTCCCGTCACCAAACCCAGAGAGGAGGGAGGCTTCTGACTGGTGGTGGGGTCACTTCCAAGGGCTCCTGGCCAAAGCCTCTTGGGTGGCCACCCAGACCGGACTCCCTTCCTCGGCAAAGAGGGAGGGAAGGGGAACATCCCTCCTTCAGCAGCAGCAAAGTTTATTTTGGCTCCTACCTTGGAGCAAAGTAAGAAGAGGAATAGCTGGGGTCTCCTTGCCCCACATCCCATCACATCCCCAAACGTGGAAGGCAAAGGCAAACATCACTCCTGTTGGGTTGTGGAAGAGTGCAATGGGGGAAATGGGAGATGAGGGAGGCCCAGAGGCACACCCACCCTCTTGGCTTCCCCAAGGGGCCTCCATCAGCCATGCGTGAATGGGCAATTGGGGGCACAGACCCCTTCGCATCCCCCCTAATCCGGCAGGAATGAGAGGTGTGAAAGACAGGGGGGGGGGGGTTCAAATTACAGGGAAAGGTATTCCACCTAAACAATAGGGGAAAAAATACATTGTCAGAGGTTTTTGTGGCTGAAATCGCTGGGTTGTTGTGAATTTTCAGGGCTGTACGGCCACATTCCAGAAGCATTCTCTCCTGACGTTTCACCCACATCTATAGATATGTATTTGCATTTGATAAAAATTGATATGTATGTATTTTATTTTGTTATTGTTGATGTTTTGATATGTATTTTAATTGCAACTTGCTGTTTGGGCCTGGCCTCATGTCAGGCCTGGATTAACAGCCTTTTGCACCCTAGGCCACACTTTGGAAAAACTCACAGCAACCCAGTGATTCCGGACATGAAAACCTTCGACAACACATTGTAATGCTACATGATACTACTAATAATATATTATAATTATATATTTATATTACACTAGCTTGGGGACCCGGCGGTGCCCGGGTTATTTGAGGAAGGCATTGTGTGCCCGTCATTGTGGTTATTTGAGGAAGGCATTGTGTGCCATAGTTCATCATTGCATTGTGGGGGGCCACAGTGCTCTAAGGAAGTGAATTAAAGTACTGCAAATCCCATCATTCGTGGCCCATCCTGCCCTAAACCACACCAGGTTGTGAAGTGGGCCATTGGTCCCTTGTTTGCCATGTTTGGTCCTGATCCGTCATTGCTGTGGGCCGCAGTGGCTGACTGCCTGAGGCCTTTTGCTTTCCCTCTGAGTCACCTTAGAAGTGTATTGGGTGAAGGTACTGAACATTCCATTTCCAACAGAAAAAACTGTCAACTGGCTAACTTCAACTCCAGCCATTTATGCCTGCCTCAGGCCCTTCCCTTTCCTCTCTGTGCTGTGTTGGAATGTTGGGAGGCTGGCCAGTCAGAGCCATTTATGCAAATAATCCCGGAGTGGCAGCCAATCGAAACGCTGCCACATATTCCTCCCTCCACTCGGCTGCAAACACCGACTTTTATTATATACATAGATTGTTGATGTTTTCATATGTATTTTAATTGCAATTTGCTGTTTCGGCCTGGCCTCATGTCAGGCCTGGATTAACAACTTTTTGCACCCTAGGCCACACTTTGGAATTACGCCCCCTCTACTACCGGCACTGAAAGTTGTTGTTTGGGACCCGGGAAGGGAGGGTGGGGTCCAGACCGCCCCTGCCTTTCCTTGCTTCCTCGCCTGGGGGCTTGGGGTCCGTGGCGGAGTGGCCATCTGCCGGGGCTGATTAGGATCCCCGCGACCCAGGGACGGAGAGCAGTGGGGAGAGGCCTGGGGGGCCTTCCTTCCTTCAGGGGGGGGGCTCCCTGGAGATAGAGAGAGAGACACCCACCCGTCTGCTCCTCCTCCTCGGTTGCAATCCGTGGCTCAGGGAGAACCCCCCTCTGTGGACTTCCGCCTCCAAGCAGGCCCTCGCCTTCCTATTGGCCGAGTCCACAGAGCCACGCCCGCCCGGGAGGGAGGGAGGCTCCCCGATTGGCCGGCTGCTGCTCTTTAGCTTTGATCGATGGGTGTCACAAGGCGGGAGGCGGGGCCAGGAGGCGAGCTCGGAGGACTCACTCCTGGCCCCGCCCACTCCCCGCCTCCCAGAGAGGGATAGAGGGAGGGAGGGAAGCTACCGGTAGGACCGCCCCTGCCTCCAAGGTCATGTGGCCGGCATGACTGCATGTATACACCAGGCCCAGATTACCCAAAAGGCCACCCTAGGCCATGGCCTAGGGGCGCAAGCCAAGGGGGGGGGGGTGCAATTCACACGGGAAGCCCTGCCCCCGGAGGGAAGCCCCGCCCCCGGTAGAGGTTGGTTTGGGGGCGTAATTCCAAAGTGTGGCCTAGGGCGCCAAAACGGGTTAATCCGGGCCTGGTATACACACAGACACACACAAACATTCCACAGATATATGCACCCCATTTTCCTAGTTTCCAACAGACCCAGGCCCGGATTAAGCAATTTCCGCGCCCTAGGCCACACTTTCAAATTACGCCCCCAAACTTCTACCGCACCCCCCCTCACCTCCTCGCGGCTCAGTGCGGCTCCTTCTGTCAGATTATTGCATTTTGAATAGCAATTCATGAGTCAGCACAAGATATATTTTCGCAGTTTGAGATGACCTGCAGTGTGACATGTTTGACACCAGATGGCGCTGTCTCAAGACTGCTAAATGGAACCTTGAGGAATGTCAGTTACAAAGTGACAGTTGGGATTTGTCAGTTGGGATTTAATATCTGTGAGGAAAGGATGTTTAGAAAGGTAGCTGTGATGGCTGTTGTTTTTCGATGTTTTGCCAGTTATTGTTAAATACAATTCAATACAAAGTTATATATTTACCTTGTGAATTGAATGAGAGTTTCATTCTTCACACGAACAGTTTTTGGAGTTTTTTGGGCCGATGGGGAATTAAACTTCTATATTTCTGTTGCCTATCCGCTGTGACATAAATACTCAACGCCGAAGACCTTCTTCCTCCGCGCCCCCCGGGGGCGAACCTTCCCTTCCTCCTCCTCCTCGCCATGCGCCTGGCTTCCTTGACTCCTCGCCACACACCCGGTGTCGCGGAGGAGGAGAAAGCTGGGAGCATAAATAATAATAATAATATTATTAAATAAATAATAATAAAAATAATAATAATTAGAAGGGTTTGGCCTCATGTTAGCCGTCCCGAGTCCCCATTGGGGAGATAGTGGCAAGGTAATAATAATAATTATTATTATTACTATTATTCCTCCTGCTCGCCATGCGCCCGGCTTCCTCCTCCTCCTCGCCGGGCGCCCGGCGTCGCGGAGGAAGAGGAAGCCGGGTGTATGTCGAGGAGGAGGAAGAAGCAAGGGATGGCTCACCCCCGGAAGCGAGCCATCCCTTGCTTCTTCTTCCTGCTCGCCATGCTCCTGGCTTCCTCCTCCTCCTCCTTGCCATGCGCCCGGCGTCGCGGAGGAGGAGGAAGGGAAGCCCCGCCTCCAGGGCACGCAGAGCCACGAGGATGTGTGTGTGTGGGGGGGGGGACGACCAAGGAAGAGTGCAGGAAAGGGGAGGGGGCGCAGGGTGGGCGTGGATGGCGCACAGGTGCAGAAGCGCCCGAAGATCGAACTTTTTTTAATTTTAATTTTTTTAAATTTTTTGGGAGGTTCGGGCCTGCTGCCCTCCCATGGCTGCCGCCCTAGGCCATGGCCTAGGGTGGCCTTAGGGATAATCCGGGCATGAATAGACCTCACAACCTCTGAGGATGCCTGCCATAGATGTGGGTGAAACGTCAGGAGAGAATGCTTCTGGAACAAGGCCATACAGCTCGGAAAACCCACAACAACCCAATAGGCCAGGGCTGTCCAACTTCTACCAACCCGGGGGCCTGATTACCGGTCACTGATCAACTGGGGGGCTAAGGGTCCGGCCCCCTCACTGGCTCCGCCCCCTCACTGGCTCCGCCCCCTCCCCAGGCTCCAATATACTTACAATTACTAGTTGCGTTATTAATTATAAAATAAATAAATAAATGGAAATCGATTAAATACAATTAAACACAAATTTAAATACAATTATACAGTAATAATAACAATATAATATAATAATAAAAGAAAGGAAGATGGATGGATGGATGGAGAGATGGAATACATGAGGGGGCCAAAAAACACCATTAAATATATTTATAATAACAAAGGGGGATGTCTGGAAGGATGGAACACATTAGGGGGCAAAAATACATTTATTAATATTTTTGTGGCCCCATATATTCACAACCCCATCTTCCCCTTTATCCCTAATAAAATACATTTATTATTATTATTATTATTATTATTCCATTCCTGCCACATGTATATATTCACAACCCCATCTTCCCCTTAAGCCCCCTGCTTCGGCCTACCTTTCCCAACGCGCTGGATAGGAGTAGCTGGACCACTTGCGAGGCGGCGATCGGGCGACGCGGCGAGCAAGTGAGGCGACGCGGCGAGCAAGCAAGGTGACGCGGCGAGCAAGCGAGGCGACGCGGCGAGCAAGCGAGGCGACGCGGCAAGCAAGCGAGGTGACGCGGCAAGCAAGCGAGGTGACGCGGCGAGCAAGTGAGGCGACGCGGTGAGCAAGCGAGGCGACGCGGCAAGCAGCGGGTGACGCGGCGAGCAAGTGAGGCGACGCGGCGAGCAAGCGAGGCGACGCGGCAAGCAAGCGAGGTGACACGGCGAGCAAGCCAGCCGTCAACCGAGCCAGGCGGCGAGCGAGGTGACGTGGCGAGCGAGCCAGGCAGCGAGCGAGCCAGGGGGCGGGTGAGCGAGGAGGCGATCGAGGGAGCCGAAGAAGCTCCTAATCGCGTCCGTGGGCGAAAGGGATCCAGGAGGAGAGTAGCCGACATTTATTTACAGCAGGTATCGCGAGACTACGCAATCCACACGGGATTTCGCCAGCTACCTATGGGATTTCCATCTCTATGCGAGATCACTCTTGCGTTGGCTGCGAAATCCCATGTGGATTGCGTAGTCTCGCGATACTTGCTCCGAACCTGGAAGTGGGTTTTATTTTTTAAAAATATATATTTTTTTTCTATTTTTATTTTTTATTAAAAATAGGTTAGGGGGGCGAAGGAAAGGGGCTGGCGGGCCGTACACGGCCCCCCACGGGCCGCTTGTTGGACAGCCCTGCAATAGGCAAAACATCTCCAGAAGGTTCGATGCCGTTTGCTGCCTGGGATTCCTGCAGTCTCTCCTCCTCTGGGTGGTCATCTGTCGGGAGGGTTTTCATGGTGTCTTCCGGCATGGCTTGGGATTGGACTGGATAGCCTTTGGGGTGTCTTCAAATTGTACGATTCCGAAAAGCCGGAATGGCTAGAACCTCCTGGAAAGGCCTGGAAAACAAGCCTCTCTTGCCTTGCTCCCTGTCTCCCTTCCCAAGGCTCTGGTTTCAACCCTTTCCCTCCTTGCAGTGCAAAGGATGGATTTTCCCATCCTATCCTGCCTACCAAGGAGCCTTTACAGGAGCCCTGGTGATAGCAAGGCCTTGCTTTGGGCCTTGGGGACCCTGCAAACACTGCGATTGTGTGTGTTTATTTGTGCATCGGTGTGCATTTTTGGTTGGGGGGGGGGGGGGCAGAGGGTTCGGACAGCTGCATGTTCCAGCGGTTGCGCCTCGCCACATTTCCACTTCCCCGGCAACAGCTGCAGAAAATCCCCTTTCCCCCAGCATAATGAACGCTGACAGTTTGGAAAGAAGAGAGTGGTTTTGCCTGTGTGGAAAAGATGTATGTCTGAAAGGAAGCCCTCCCTTCTTTGCTCTCCCCCCCCTCCAAATTGGGGCAGCAGGCCCAAGCCCCTTCCCCACAAAAGGAGGCCTGCAAAGTGCTCTAAAAGCCTGCCCACCCTATTCCTTGTGCGAGAATTTCTCGTATTTTATTTATTATTGTAATTGTATTTTTTTTTATTATTATTATTATTATTATTTTGGATGTATTTTGTTTTGTATTTTGTATTTCACTATGTTGCATTGCATTGCATTGCATTTTAGAAGAGCTTGGCCTCATGTTAGCCGTCCCGAGTCCCCATTGGGGAGATGGTGGTGGGGTATAAATAATAATAATAATAATAATAATTAGAAGAGTTTGGCCTCATGTTAGCCGTCCCGAGTCCCCATTGGGGAGATGGTGGCAGGTTATTATTATTATTAATAATAATAATAATAATAATAATTAGAAGGGTTTGGCCTCATGTTAGCCGTCCCGAGTCCCCATTGGGGAGATGGTGGCAGGGTATTATTAATAATAATAATAATAAGAAGAAGAAGAAGAAGAAGAAGGGTTTGGCCTCATGTTAGCCGCCCCGAGTCCCCATTGGGGAGATGGTGGTGGGGTATAAATAATAATAATAATAATAATAATAATAATAATAATTAGAAGGGTTTGGCCTCATGTTAGCCATCCCGAGTCCCCATTGGGGAGATGGTGGCAGGGTATTATTATTATTATTAAATAATAATAATTAGAAGGGTTTGGCCTCTTGTTAGCCGTCCCAAGTCCCCATTGGGGAGATGGTGGCAGGGTAATAATAATAATAATAATAGTAATAATAATAATTAGAAGGGTTTGGCCTCATGTTAGCCGCCCCGAGTCCCCATTGGGGAGATGGTGGCAGGGTATTAATAATAATAATAATAATAATAATAATTAGAAGGGTTTGGCTTCATGTTAGCCATCCCGAGTTCCCATTGGGGAGATGGTGGCAGGGTAATAATAATAATAATAATAATAATAATAATAATAATAATTAGAAGGGTTTGGCCTCATGTTAGCCGCCCCGAGTCCCCATTGGGGAGATGGTGGCAGGGTATAAATAAATCTCTCGGCATTACTTTGCGAACGAAGATTCTTAGGAAGGGCTCATCCCACGCTTTTTACAAGAGCGTTGATGACTAAAAAGACCAATCTGAGATAGGCAAGTTTGGTTGCAGAAAGCTCAGCAGAAAGTCTCCTTGGGTGACGTTGTTTCCAAGTTGCGGTTCTTTCTGCGTTGTCGTTTCTCTTTGAGACCCATTCGGCGTGTCTTCTCGAAAGAGGCCACAGCATTGTGGATAGTGCGCCTCCATGCCTCCCGATGTGAGGCCAGGGTGGACCATTGTTGGTGATCAATCTGGCCAAGCCTGAGGTGTTGTTTCAGGGAGTCCTTATATCTCTTTATTGGGATGCCTCTCTTGCACTGACCCGTGGCGAGTTCACCGTAGAGTAGTATCTTTGGGAGGCGGTGGTCCTCCATCCTAGAGACGTGCCCTGCCCAGCGCAGCTGTGTTCTCAATAGCTTGGCCTCAATGCTGGTGATCCCTGCTTGCTCAAGGACAGCAACATTCGTCACATAGTCGGTCCAGTGTATATTTAGGATTGTGCAAAGACAGTGCTGATGAAAGCCTTCAAGGAGTCGTAGATGTTGGCGATAGGTGACCCATGTTTCAGACCCATAGAGGAGAATAGACAGTACGATAGCTCTGTACACACTGATTTTGGTGCTCTGCCTCCGGTGCTTGTTGCTCCAGACTCTTTTGTGAAGCCTTCCAAATGCACTCTATGCCTTTGCTAATCTGTGGTCAATCTCTTTATCAATCTTGGCGTGTGAAGAGATGATGCTTCCCAGGGAGGTGAACTGCTGAACGGACTTAAGCACAGATGTGGCTATGCTGACATGGGGATGATGGTGTTCTTCCTGTGATGTGGGCTGGTAGAGGACTTCCGTTTTCTTCAGGCTGACTTCCAGCCCAAATTATTATTATTATTATTATTATTATTATATTTAGAAGGGCTTGGCCTCATGTTAGCCGTCCCGAGTCCCCATTGGGGAGATGGTGGCGGGGTATAAATAAAGATTATTATTATTATTATTATTATTATTATTAAGGTCCAAATAGGGTCCAAATAGGGTGGCCTTTTGCAGCTGGCAGATGGTAATTTTGTCAGCGCCAATTGTTTTTCAGTGCAGGCCAAGGTCTTTAGGCCATGCGCCCAGTGTGCCAATCACAACTGGGATTACCTTATTATTATTATTATTATTATTATTATATTTAGAAGGGCTTAGCCGCCCTGAGTCCCCATTGTGGAGATGGTGGCGGGGTATAAATAAAGGTTGTTGTTGTTGTTATTGTTATTGTTATTATTATTATTAAGACGTTGGCATGCTGACTGATATCCAAACAGAGGATGGACTGGAGATGTCCACAAGGCCTGTTTGATTTTTTAAAATAGTTCAAAAGTCATTCTGGATGTAGAGGGCGCTGGCGCTTCGAATCTGAATGACTTCCGAAATTTTTCCACACGTCGGACCCTTCCCAAGTGTCTAGGACTGTGTGATGTATCGGCAAATAATGCGTGCAGGTCCAAATAGGGTGGCCTTTTGCAGCTGGCAGATGGTAATTTTGTCAGCGCCAATTGTTTTTCAGTGCAGGCCAAGGTCTTTAGGCCGTGCGCCCAGCGTGCCGATCACAACTGGGATTACCTTATTATTATTATTATTATTATTATTATATAGACCCCCTTTTCCTCTGGATAGAAGGAGGGGCAGAGTTTTCCATGCTTGCAGAGCATAGGGGGATGTGAAAAGAGAGGGAAACTGATTGGAAACCAATGGGCCCATGGAGGCGGGGAGGGAGTCCTATGCGCCGCTGGATGTGCGCTTGAGAAGCTCCAGGTCCGCCATGTGCAAGCGATTAGGAGTGCACCAACTGACTTCATCGCCCTAATCGATTCCAGTCTGGAAAGTTGGCCTTTGGAGGAACCCCAGAGAAGTTCTCAGTGGCGGACGGAACGGATGCCAGAGAAAAGGAGGAGGAAGGGGGGCTGGAATAGGGTGTGTACGTAGGGAACGCCAGAGCAGGGACCAAGGCAAGGCCCTGGATGCCTTGTGGGACATATAGGTGGAAATTGGAGGCAAAATGGGGGAGTTTGGCTAGTGCGAAAGCAGATCGAGCATCCTTGGTGTGGGTGAGGTAAAGCTTGTGCACCAGCGGCGCCCTTGCCTTGGGAAGTCTGATCCTTCGGCTCCCTCCAATTACAGGCCTGTTTCCAACTTGCCTTTCTTAGGCAAAGTAATTGAGAGGGCAGCAGCGGATCAGCTGCAGCGGTTCTTAGAAGACACAGCTGGACTCGATCCCTTCCAGTCCGGCTTCCGTATTGGGCATGGGACGGAGACCGTGCTTGTCGCCATTACAGACCAACTTCGCCGCCAGCTGGACCAGGGCGGATCGGCCCTGCTTGTCTTGTTAGACCTGACAGCAGCGTTTGACACCGTAGATCACGCCTTGTTGACTCACCGTGTGGCCGTGTCCGGAGTCGGGGGGGACTGCCCTTAAATGGGTGGCTTCCTTCCTCCGGGACCGGGGACAACGTGTGGAGGGGGCAGGGGGGGTCTCCGGGAGGCTCCCACTTAGTGTAGGGTCCCCAGGGGGCCATCCTCTCCCCCTTATTATTCAACATTTACATGCGCCCCCTGGCCCAGCTGGCCCGCGACTTTGGTCTGGAGTGTTATCAGTACGCTGATGACACCCAGCTTCTGCTGAGAATGGACGGCAGGCCGGACTCCGTACCCGATTGTTTCCATCGCTGCCTTGAAGCCGTGACTGGTTGGCTGCGTGCCAGCCGGCTGAAGGTGAACCCGTCGAAGACGGAGATCTTGTGGCCCGGTCGCCCTGGGCTGGATGAGTGCCGGTTGCCTACCCTGGATGGCGAGCGGCTTTGCCCGTCATCCTTGGTTAAGAGCTTAGGTGTTCAATTGGACCCCTTGCTGACCATGGAGACTCAGGTCTCCGTGGTCAGCAGGACGGCGTTCTTCCACCTACGACAGGCTAGGCGACTGGCACCCTACCTGTCCAGGCATGATCTGGCCACGGTGATCCAAGCGACGGTCATCTCGAGGCTGGACTACTGTAACGCCCTCTACGTAGGTCTTCCCTTGGCGACAATCCGGAAGCTCAAGCTAGTGCAGAATGCCGCTGCTCGCTTGCTGGCGGGAACGCCGGCAAGGGAGCACATTACGCCCACTCTTCGGCAACTGCACTGGCTCCCCATGGAGCACCGAATTGTCTTCAAGGTGTTGGTGTTAACCTTCAAGGCCCTGTACGGCTTAGGGCCTGCGTACCTGAGGACCGCGTTGCCCCATACATTCCCCCGAGATCACTACGTTCAGAGGAACAAAATCTGTTGTTGGTGCCAACAATCCGCTCCTGCCATCTGCCCACAACTAGGCAGAGAGCGTTCTCCGTAGCAGCCCCGGTGCTATGGAACTCCCTGCCAAGTGACATCCGGACCATACAAGACCTAATTCCCTTTCGGAGGGCGGTTAAGACCGCGCTGTTCAAATTAGCCTTTGACTAGACAACCGGATTGGGCGACTGACTTACAGGCCTTTGGAAATGTATGCGTGTTTCGGGCCTTTGGAAATGTATGCGTGTCTCAATACCTCGTGATGTGATTCGTATTGTTTTAATGTTTTAATATTTTACTGTTTTACTGTACGGCTGCATGGCCACTACATGCCGCCGATCTTATATGTTGTGACCCGCCCCGAGCCTGCAGGGAGGAGCGGAATACAAAACCAAATAATAAATAAATAATAAATAAATAAATAAATAAATCTGGCTACAATGGTCCACAGTCTGGTTACATCCCAAATAGATTACTGCAACGCGCTCTACGTGGGGCTGCCTTTGAAGACTGTTCGGAAACTTTAACTGGTCCAATGGGTGGCAGCCAGATTGCTCACTGGAGCACCATACAGGGAGCATACCACCCCCCTGTTGCGTCAACTCCACTGGCTGCCGGTCCATTACCCAGCACAAGTCTTGGCCTATAAAGCTCTATACGACTCCGGCCCAGCTTACTTGTCCGAATGTATCTCCCTCTACGTTCTGCTTCGTAACTTAAGATCCGCCTTGGACAAGGGACAGGGCCTTCTCGGTGGTGACCTCCCCCCGGCCTATGGAACCCGCTCCCCAGTGAAATTACATCGGCATCCTCCCTCCTTTCTTTCAGAAGAAAATTGAAGGGCGCGAGGAGGAGGAGGCGGAGGGAAGCCCCCGGGGCCGCTGCTGGACATGTGCGGCACCCCAGGAACATGGAATCAGAGGACAGGTCTTGTCCTGGATTGGAACCTGGCTAAACTGTAGGAAACAAAGGGTGGTAATAAACGGACATTTCTCTGGGTGGAAAGAGGTGAGAAGTGGCGTACCCCAAGGTTCAGTTTTGGGACCGTTACTTTTTAATTTATTCATTAATGACCTGGATGTAGGAGTGAATTCTGAGGTAGCAAAGTTTGCAGACGACACTAAACTGTTCAGGGTAGTTAAAAATGAAACTGATTGTAAAGAGCTCCAGAAAGATCTCTCGAAATTGAGTGAATGGGCAACAAAGTGGCAAATGCATTTTAACCTAAACAAGTGTAAAGTCATGCACATCGGGGCAAAGAACCCCAACTACACCTACAAATTGATGGGGTCAAAGCTTTCCGAGACAAACCAGGAAAGGGATCTTGGGGTTTTGGTGGACAGCTCAATGAAGATGTCAACCCAGTGCGCAGCAGCAGTGAAAAAAAGCAAATTCTATGCTTGGCATGATCAGGAAGGAATCGAAAATATGTCGGCGAATGTTGTATTGCCTCTCTACAAATCGATGGTAAGGCCACATTTGGAGTACTGTGTACAATTCTGGTCTCCGCACCTTAAGAAGGATATAACGGAACTGGAAAAAGTACAAAGAAGGGCAACAAGAATGATCCAAGGGATGGAGCGGCTCCCTTATGAAACCAGGTTGCAACGCCTTGGTCTTTTCAGCCTTGAAAGACGGCGTTAAGAGGTGACTTGATCGAAGTGTATAAAATCATGCATGGGATAGAAAAGGTGAATAGAGAAAAAATATTTTCTCTGTCACACAACACTAGGACTAGAGGGCACTCCCTGAAGCTCCAAGGTAGGAAAGTTAGGACTAATAAAGGGAAATATTTCTTCACCCAGAGGGTCATTGGGTTATGGAACTCACTTCCAGAGGAGGTTGTGACAGCCGTCAGCCTGGACAGCTTCAAGGCAGGATTAGACAGATTCATGGATACCAAGTGTATCGGTAGTTACTGAAACGGACATTCAAGTGCCACCTCGGAGTTGGTTGAGGTAGGCAGGATTTCCCTGGGTACTGGTTGTGGGGGGTCGGGAGCAGGTCAGGGTTCTGCCCTCCTTTCTGCTCGAGATCCCCGTGTACAACTAGTGGGCCACTGTGTGACACAGAATGCTGGACTAGATGGGCTGAGGTCCGATTCAGCATGGCTCTTCTTATGTTCTTATGGCGGAGGAAGCAGAGGCGGCTTGAATCCCGGCGCAGTTGCCGCCCCGCAGCAGCCTTCACGTCGAGAGGTGAGCGCGGGAAGAAGGGCTCAGCGCCTGCGGGGAGAAAGGAGAAGCAGGGTTGGAGTTAGGCCAGGATTCTCCTTGCTCCTTTTTCCTTTTGGGGGGCAAAGCACGGGCAGTGGAAAGAAGGAAAAGAGGGAAGGAAGGAGGCTGTTCCCCCCTCTCTCTGTCTCTTGCTCTCTCTCTCTCTCTCTCTCTCTCTCGGTGCCTCCGTGCCTTCCCCCTTCTGCCTTGTCCTGCTTGCCCCTCTCCACTCCTCCCCTTGGCTCAAGGATCCTGGGAGTCTGAGTGATGTGGGGTGCGGGGTGCGGTAGGGGGCGTAATTCCAAAGTGTGGCCTAGGGCAGTGTTTTTCAACCTTTTTTGAGCCGCGGCACATTTTTTTACATTTACAAAATCCTGGGGCACACCACCAACCAAAATGACACTCTAGCACAGTAATACATATAGTTAATATGTTTTTGAATGTATTTATACACTCAGTGTGAAACCTGGGCCTGTTTCGCTGAACACAACATAGATATCCTGGCAGGAATGGCAGAAAGACACACACAAAGGTCTTGCTCAACAGCTCTCAGTCTCTCTCTGTGTTTAGTTTTGGGGAAAATAGACCATGACATTTGGGAGTTACAGTTTCTGGGATTTATAGTTAACACACAATCAAAGAGCATCCTGAACTCTTGCAACAATGGAATTGAACCAAACTTGGCATATTGAACTCTCATTACCAACAGCAAGTACTGAAAGGGCTTGCTTGGGAATTGACCTTGAGTTTGGAAGTTGTAGTTCACCTACACCCAGAGGGCACTGTGGACTCAAACAATGTTATGTTATGTTGTTGTTTGTTTTCTATCCAGAATCACAATGTTGGAAGGAGGCTCACCACCTTAAGGTCCCTAAAACAGGCATGGGAAAACTTCGGCACTCTGGGTGTTTTGGACTCCAACTCCCACCATTCCTAACAGCCTGAGGCCCTTTCCCGCTTCAGTGGCTGAGGGAGGGAAAGGAGAAGGGCCTGAGGCTGCTAGGAATGGTGGGAGTTGGGGTCCAAAACACCTGGAAGGTCCAAGTTTGCCCATGCAAGCTTTCGACAGAGACCTCTTCCTCCCCCTTCCCCTTCGCGCCCTTTCTTCCCACTCCTGCCGAACACTTACTTTTTCTTCTCCACTCGGGCTCCCTTCTTCCCAGCCTCGCTCTGCTTGCTTTGCCTCACTTTGCTCACGCTGCCGCTTCTGCCGAGGGGGCAGCGTGATCGTGTTCAGGAGGGGAGGGGGAAGGAAGACGTGGGGTGAGTCTGCGCAGTAGAGCTCGCATGGCAAAGCAAGCCAGAGTGAGGCAGGGAAGAAGGGAGCCTGAGTGGAGAAGAAAAAGTGTTCGGCCGGGGGGGGGGGGGGAGAAAAGGTATTGAAGGTTCCAATTTCCCACGGCACACCTGATGACCGCTCACGGCACACTAGTTGGGAAACACTGGCCTAGGGCACAAAAAGGTGTTAATCCAGGCCTGGACACTCCAAGGCCCCTTTCCTATCCAAATGCAGGAGGATGGGACTTCCATGTTGTGGAAGATGGGCAATCAGGGCCGGTTCGTCCATTAGGCGGACTACGCAGGCGCGTAGGGCAACGTCACCCGGGAGGGGCGTCGCCACCTGGGAGGGGCACCGCCGTGCCGGCTCCACCTCGCCGCCCCACCCCGCCGTTACGCCATCCAGGCCTCCGCAGCCGGCTCCGCGGCCTGCGCCGCCACGCCGGCCGGGCTTTTGTTAGGGCGGCAGTGCCTCCACATGCGCAGCAGCTTCTACAGGCACTACAGCGCCTGTAGGAGCTTCTGCGCATGTGTGAAAAAGCTGTGCACGCGCACTGACTCCAGAGCGCACCTCCTGCTTTGGAGCTAGTGCGCGTGCGTGGACTTTCGCGCATGCGCACTGGCCTCCAAAGCGGAAGGCGCGCTCTGGAGTCAGTGCGCGTGCGCAGAGCTTTTTCACGCATGTGCACTGGGCTCCCCTTGGGAGCAATGGGGGGGGGCGCAAATTGCTCCCAAGGGGCAAACTTTCCCCCCCAAAACCTAAAAGGCCCCCAAAACAACGAGTAAAAATAAAACTACATTTCCCAGTATCCTCCGGGGCAGCCAACGACTCACCCAGCCTCTACATTCTGAACAACATGATTGGCTGCCAATAAGGGCGGATTTGCATAACTGCTGTAACCATAGCAACGCTGGCAAGAGCCATCCAAGGCTAGGATAGAATGCTGAGAGATTACAGTTGGTGTTTGAGGGAACAGGTAAGTCCGCCCCTGTGGGCAATTGAGTAGCAACAACTGTGTTGGAGACCCAAAAAAAAGCCATTTGGGACGTCCCAAACTTCAACCCTTATCTCAGGATAATAACTCTGGCTGCGGGACACCCAGCGTGCCTCTCCTTCGCTCTCCAGGGCTCTGCAAACAAACCTGATCCTTGTGGGCAGGATGGAATCAATTTGGGTAACCCGGCCTACAGCCCAGGGAGGTCGGGGTCAAGATGCCGCCCCTCTCGGGCCCTCCTTCTGAAGTGGCCGAATCATCGCCCCCTTCTCTCCTCTTATTAAAATAGCCCGGAGACCTTTCCTGGGGAGGCTCAGGGGTCTGTCTGGCCGACAGATTCTTCCAATTAGCTCATGCTGCTTTCCAGAAGAGGAAGCCAAGAGCAGGGGGAGAGCTTTCCTGACCCCAGAGACAAAGTGGCTCCATTACAGGGCCCTTCGTCCCACCCAGGTGACATTTTGACACCCACCTTTTCGCACCAGACCATTTGCCTTGCTGAATTTCCCCCAAGTTCCCATTTGCGAGGAGGGTGTTAGCTGGGTCACCAAAGACCATCAGAATGCACAATTTTCCTGTTGGTCATGGGGGTTCTCTGTGGGAAGTCTGGCCCAATTCCATCCTTGCTGGACTTCAGAATGCTCTTTGATTGTAGGTGAATTATACATCCCAGCAACTACAACTCCCAAATGTCAATAACTATTTTCCCCAAACTCCACCAGTCTTCATATTTGGGCATATTGATTATTTGTGCCAAGTTTGGTCCAGATCCATCTTGGTTTGAGTCCACAGTGCTCTACCTGGATGAAGGTAAACTACAACTCCAACACTCACGGTCAATGCCCACCAAACCTTTCCAGTATTTTTTTTCCTGGTCAAGGGAGTTCTGTGTGCCAAGTTTGGTTCAATTTCATCGTTGCTGGAGTTCAAACGCTCTTTGATTGTAGGTGAACTATAAATCCCAGCAACTACAACTCCCAAATGTCAAGGTCTGTTTCTCCCAAACTCCACCAGTCTTCACATTTGGGCATATTGAGTATTCGTGCCAAGTTTGGTCCAGATCCATCTTTGTTTGAGTCCACAGCGCTCTACCTGGATGAAGGTAAACTACAACTCCAACACTCACGGTCAATGCCCACCAAACCTTTCCAGTATTTTTTTTCCTGGTCAAGGGAGTTCTGTGTGCCAAGTTTGGTTCAATTTCATCGTTGCTGGAGTTCAAACGCTCTTTGATTGTAGGTGAACTATACATCCCAGCAACTACAACTCCCAAATGTCAAGGTCTATTTTCCCCAAACTCCACCAGTCTTCACATTTGGGCATATTGAGTATTCCTGCCAAGTTTGGTCCAGATCCATCTTTGTTTGAGTCCACAGCGCTCTACCTGGATGAAGGTAAACTACAACTCCAACACTCAAGGTCAATGCCCACCAAACCTTTCCAGTATTTTTTTTTCCTGGTCAAGGGAGTTCTGTGTGCCAAGTTTGGTTCAATTCTATCGTTGCTGGAGTTCAAATGCTCTTTGATTGTAGGTGAACTATACATCCCAGCAACTACAACTCCCAAATGTCAAGGTCTTTTTTCCCCAAACCCCACCAGTCTTCACATTCGGGCACATTGAGTATTCGTGCCAAGTTTGGTCCAGATCCATCTTGGTTTGAGTCCACAGTGCTCCACTTGGATGTACATAAACTACAACTCCAACACTCACGGTCAATGCCCACCAAACCTTTCCAGTATTTTTTTTCCCTGGTCAAGGGAGTTCTGTGTGCCAAGTTTGGTTCAATTCCATCGTTGCTGGAGTTCAAATGCTCTTTGATTGTAGGTGAACTATACATCCCAGCAACTACAACTCCCAAATGTCACGGTCTATTTTCCCCAAACTCCACCAGTCTTCACATTTGGGCATATTGAGTATTCCTGCCAAGTTTGGTCCAGATCCATCTTTGTTTGAGTCCACAGCGCTCTACCTGGATGAAGGTAAACTACAACACTCACGGTCAATGCCCACCAAACCTTTCCAGTATTTTTTTTTCCTGGGCAAGGGAGTTCTGTGTGCCAAGTTTGGTTCGATTCCATCGTTGCTGGAGTTCAAATGCTCTTTTATTGTCTCTCGGCATTACTTTGCAAACGAAGATTCTTTTTACAAGCGCGTTGATGACTAAAAAGGCCAATCTGAGATAGGCAAGTCCGGTTGCAGAAAGCACAGCAGAAAGTCTCCTTGGGTGATGTTGTTTCCAAGTTGCAGTTCTTTCTGCATTGTCATTTCTCTTCGAGACCCCATCGGCGTGTCTTCTCGAAAGGGGCCGCAGCATTGTGGATAGTGCGTCTCCATGCCTCCCGATGTGAGGCCAGGGTGGACCATTGTTGGTGATCAATCTGGCCCAGCCTGAGAGGTTGTTTCAGGGAGTCCTTATATCTCTTTTAGGGGTGCCTCTCTAGCGGTGATCCGTGGCGAGTTCACCATAGAGTAGCATCTTTGGGAGGCGGTGGTCCTCCATCCTAGAGATGTGCCCTGCCCAGCGCAGCTGTGTTCTCAATAGCATGGCCTCAATGCTGGTGATCCCTGCTTGCTCAAGGACAGCAACATTTGTCACATAGTTGGTCCAGTGTACATTTAGGATTGTGCGAAGACAGGGCTGATGAAAGCGTTCAAGGAGTCGTAGGTGTTGGCGATAGGTGACCTATGTTTCAGACCCATAGAGGAGAAGAGACAGTACAATAGCTCTGTACACACTGATTTTGGTGCTTTGCCTCAGGTGCTTGTTGCTCCAGACTCTTTTGTGAAACCTTCTGAATGCACTCTAAGCCTTTCCTAATCTGTGATCTATCTCTTTGCCAATCTTGACATCTGAAGAGATGATGCTTCCCAGGGAGGTGAACTGCTGGACGGACTTACGCACAGATGTGCCTCTGCTGACGTGAGGATGATGGCGTTCTTCCTGTGGTGCGGGCTGGTAGAGGACTTCCGTTTCCTTCAGGCTGACTTCCAGCCCAAACAGCTCTGCAGCTGTTGCAAAGCAGGATGTGAGGTGCTGCAGGGCTGCTTCTGAATGGGCAACAAGGGCAGCATCGTCAGCAAAAAGCAGCTCACGGACTAGATAGTTTAGAGTCTTAGTGCGAGCCCTCAGGCGGCTTAAGTTGAACAAGCTACCATCAGTACGATAGCGTATATACATGCCGCCTTCTTCTTCGAGGTCTGCCGTAGCCCTTTGGAGCATCATGCTGAAGACGATTGTAAATAGGGTTGGTGCAAGAACACAACCTTGTTTCACTCCATTAGTTATGAGAAAGGGCTCCGAGAGAGCATCGCCGTATCTGACTTGACCGTGTTGGCCCTCATGGAGCAGGATGATCATTTTGAGGAATTTGGGGGGAAACAAATACAAATATCTGTATCTATTATATAAATGGGTTCACGTCATGTGATGTATACCTCAAACAAAGAAACCATACAACGCAGAAACACAATACTTGCCAACAGAAATAGGCCTCAAGCAAGGTACGTTTGTAGCAAAGAAACTTTCCCCCCCAAAACCTACAAGGCCCCCAAAACAACGAGTAAAAATAAAGCTACATTTCCCAGTATCCTCCGGGGCAGCCAACGACTCACCCAGTCTCTACATTCTGAACAACATGATTGGCTGCCAATAAGGGCGGATTTGCATAACTTTGGACTCCCAGCTGACCATGGAGGCCCAGGTCTCTGCGGTCAGCAAGATCGCTTTTTTTCATCTGCGACAGGCAAGGAGGCTGGCCCCTATCTCTCCCGGAACGATCTGGCCACGGTGATCCAAGCCACAGTCATCTCAAGGCTGGATTACTGCAACGCGCTCTACGTTGGCCTTCCTCTGTCGGTGACCCGGAAGCTCAGGCTAGTGCAGAACACTGCCGCCGGGCTCCTGTCTGGCACGCCAGCTGGCGCCCACATAACACCTGTTTTGCAGGATCTGCACTGGCTGCCAATTGAGCACCGGATCACCTTCAAAGTGTTGGTCCTCACCTTTAAGGCCTTACACGGCCTGGGGCCAGCGTATTTGAGGGACCGTCTCACCCCATATTGCCCTCCGAGATCACTTCGGTCTGAGGACTCCAATCTCCTGGAGATACCTTCAGCTAAACTCGCAAGGCTGACTGCTACCCGCCGGAGGGCGTTCTCTGTCATAGCACCTACGCTGTGGAACGCCCTCCCGGCCGGAACTCGGACTATGAAGGACTTGCTCCCGTTTAGACGGGCCTGTAAAACATACCTGTTTAAGCAGGCCTTTGGTGAGTAAGTCCTGCCCATGCCCCGCCATCTATTCGTTCCTCTGAGTATGATGTGCTGTTCATTGTGTTAACTGTGTTATTAATTACTGTACTGCTGTTGTTTTTAATTGTTTTTAACTGCTTATTGCCTGTATTTACTGTGCCCTTCGGCTCCTGTAAGCCGCCGCGAGCCTCAGGGAGTCGGCGGCATAGAAGCCCAAATAATAATAATAATAATAATAATAACTGCTGTAACCATAGCAATGCTGGCAAGAGCCATCCAAGGCTAGGATAGAATGCTGAGAGATTTCAGTTGGTGTTTGAGGGTTAAACTGCCAAAACCAAACTCTGAGGGAGCAATTCTCCAGCAAATTCTACCCACACAACACAACACAACTTCCAATCACAACCCATCCCACCAACCTTACGGGACCCCGTACACACAACAACTACAAACACCACAAACAAAAACCATTCCTTCCTTCCACACTGACATAAACTGACCCAAAAGACAAGCTATGCCTTCTAAAAATAACAGCATTGGACGTCACACTCACAACGCTACATACATCAAACAAAAAAGGGCAGAACAAACGCCAGAACAGAAACACACTGCGCAGCAGAGACACAGGCAACAGGTCACTGCACGACGCACAGCTGAGAACCAAATGCAAAGAACTGCACGACAAGAAGAAGCCAGGAACAACAAAGACGCAGAAATGCAACACAACAGCAGCGCAAGGAGCGCAGAAACACGACGTCGCAACACAGAAAACAAACTTCAAAAACACCACATCCAATTCCACCGCCTAGCCTTCAGATACAGCGCTGCAGAAGACTACAGCATGGCGCCAGATGCCGACATTGGCACTCTAACGCACATCTGCACACACTGCAAAGCCCTGAAATACCCAGCAGAAACACCAGGAATGTGCTGCCCTAGCCGGTAAAGTCTCTCTACCACCACTTGCCACTCCTCCACAACCACTACAGACTTTGCTGAGTGGAGACACTCCAGAATCAAAACACTTCCTCCGCTATAGAAGACAATACAACTCATGCTTCCAGATGACATCATTTGGAGCACACATAGAAAGTGCGCAATTCATGCCTACATGACCTCACCAAGACCGTAAGTAACATCATTTCCAACCCTTACATCTCGCATCTCCTAAATAGGGCACAGCAACGCGTGCCGGGTACAGCTAGTACCTTAATAAAGCGGAATGTTTGTATGTATGTATGTGTGCGGAGGGCGGAAGGGCGGATATGTGGCAGCTATTTGCATAAAGTCCTTTGATTGGCCAGCCTCGCCACTCCAAAGTTCTAAGGCACCAGACAGAGGGCATTGATTGCCACTGATTAGCCAGCATCCCAGAATCCAGGCCTCTACATTCAAACAACAGGATTTCTTCCCACTGAGGGGAAAAAATGCACCATCAACATTCCCTCCCCACTTGGCTCTGTGAAAACAAAATGGATTCCTGTTTTCTCCTCCCCCTCAGCTTTTAGAAAATGGCTGCCTGCCATTCGGCCTTTTAAAGTTACATGACCCACTCTATCTCCTGGTGCAGTTCGGAGGAGGGTGGACCATGGATGATGGGACTTGAAGTATCTCTACTCACTTCCCAAGTCCACTGCAACCCTTATCCAATTACTGATCGAGACCAAACTTGGCACACATAACCCCCATGACTACCTTCACGTCCTGGTGAGGTTCAGGGGAGGACTGACAATGGATGATGGGATTTGTAGTACTTTCACACCCCTCTGTTCCCACAGACCACTGCGGCCCCCAACAAACACTGAAAAGGACATTCAAGTGCCACCTCGGAGTTGGTTGACGTAGGCAGGATTTCCCCGGGTACTGGTTGTGGGGGGTCGGGAGCAGGTCAGGGTTTTGCCCTCCCTTCTGCTCGAGATCCCCGTGTACAACTGGTGGGCCACTGTGTGATACAGAATGCTGGACTAGATGGGCTGAGGTCCGATTCAGCATGGCTCTTCTTATGTTCTTAAACACCAATAAAGACCACACTTGGCACACAGAGCCCCAGTGACCCACTCTACATCCTACTGAAGTTTGGAGGGAGGCAGAACATGGATGATGGGACTTGCAGTACCTTCCCTCTCTTTCCAAGACTGCTACAAATCTAATCCAATGACTGATCAAGACCAAACCTGGCAAACAGAGCCCTCATGACCCACTCTACATCCTGGTGCAGTTTTGTGTGAGACGGACCACAGATGTTGGGACTTGAAGTACCTTCACTCACTTCCTCAAAACAATGCAACCCTCATCCATTCACCAATACAGACCAAACGTGCCACACACAGCACCCATGACCTACATCCTGCTGCAGGTTGGAGGACGGTGGACCACAGATGATGGGACTTGCACTACCTTCAGTAATTTCATGATACCACTGCAACTCCCAATACTGATGGATCAAGACCAAACTTGGCACACAGAGCCCCCATGACCCACTCTACATCCTGCTACACTTCTCTAATGACCCGGGCACCGCCGGGTCCCCAAGCTAGTCCAAAATAAATAAAATAAATAAATGGTGGCAATGCTCCCTGGTTGAGAAAACTCTGTGATAGTTTCGCCATAAGTCGGAAATAACTTGAAGGCGCACTACAGCAGCCCGTTGCTGGTGGGGGGGATCCTCTTGGCCCTTTGCCTCCCTCTGGAAGAGCCATGCACCTGCCCAGGACAGGAGGGGCCGCCTGGCTTCCTCCATCTGTCTCCGGCCCAGCTGCTGGCAGGCCCATCCCTCGCTGGAGCTGAGCTCAGAAGCATGCATGTGCCCAGGGAATCAAGCACAGTCATGTTTTCCTGGATGGCCTTCAAGCCTGTTCAGTCTGCTCCGAGCTCTTTGCTCCGGGATGGGCCCTGGACCAGCCTTTTCCTCCTCCGCTTGGCCCCGACCCCTTCGACTGAGCCAGATCCCACATATAGAGAAGCAAAGGCCAAGCTCCAGATTGTGGGGCAGGGTACCGCTTTCCCTAGGCACCCAAGGGGGCTGTCAGAAAGGTGGGTCCCTCTTAGTGTTATGCCTTGAACCCCCTCCCCTGTAATTCGCTTCCCTTGCGCCTGGGCCTGGCAGAACAGCACCTCCGCCCATGTCTCCCCGCCTTGGATGATTTCATCAGCCTCTCCTGCATATCAGATATTTACATTACTCTTCTGACTGGCTTTTTCCTCCAAAGCTCAGAGTTTTTGCAAGTGTGCTTCCTGACCGCTCCTATCCCTCCATCTTGGCCTGCTTTGTATGATCAAACGCCCAAAAAATCCCTTCCAAGACGTGACACCAGTGCTGCCGAGGGTCCTCCAACTCAGTGTGGTGGCTGCATGGGTTGGCATAAGGTTAGGACAAGTTCTGTCCTCTCCACCTATCACAATGGCCATTTCTTTGGAGGCCAGTGCGCATGGGCGAAACAGCGTGCACGCGCACTGGCTCCAAAGCGGGAGGCGTGCTCTGGAGCAAGTGCGCGTGCGAAGAGCTTTTTCACGCATGCGCATGCGGAGGCACGGCCGGCCTGACAAAGGCCCGGCCGGCGCGGCGCAGGCCACGGAGCCGGCTGCGGAGGCCTGGCTGGCGCGGCGGCGTAGCGCAGGCCGCAGAGCCGGCTGCGGAGGCCTGGCCGGCGCAACAGCGGGCGGGCAGCGGGGCGGGCGGGAGGGCGGGCGGAGCTGGCGGGGTGCAGCCGGCCTCCCAGGTGGCGACGCCCCTCCCAGGTGACGTCGCCCTACGCGCCTGCGTAGTCCACCTAATGGACGAACCGGCCCTGCCCCCAGGCAGTAAACAGCCAGGCTTTGAAGCTGCAAGGCCATTGCTAATGAAGGTGGCAAATTGCAACATTCACGCGTACCTCACACAGGCAAGAGTTCTTTCTCCCGCCCTGGACATTATTCCACAGATATATAAACCCCACTTGGCTAGTTTCCAACTGAACTCACAACCTCTGAGGATTCCTACCCTAGATGTGGGCGAAACGTCAGGAGAGAATGCTTCTGGAACATGGCCAGACAGCCCGGAAAACTCACAGCAACCCAGTGATTTTGGCCATGAAAGCCGTCAACAACACATCATCATCATCAACAAGCCTGTCTTCACATCTCATTCCATTCTATCCACGAAGGTGGTGAGACTGCGCTAGGGGCCACTCCAAAGGATCGATATCAGGACCCAGGCCAGTTCCTCTGGGGAAATAATACTCTGAAATGCTACCCCTTGCCTTCCCGAGAGAGGTGGAAGAGGTGGATCACAGGCCCCCTTCTACACTGCCATATATAAATCCAGATTTTCTGCTTTGAACTGGATTATATGGCCGTGTACACACATATAATCGAGTTCAAAGCGGAATATGTGTCCAATTCTAGGCAGCACCATTCAAAAGATATAATGACAAGGTGTCCGGAGGAGAGAGACCATGAATCCCTATGAGGAGCGGCTTAAAGAGCTCGGCATGCTCTATTCTGCCTTGGTTGGACCACACGTAGAGTATTGTGTCCAATTCTAGGCAACACAACTGAAGAGAGGTGTTGACAAGCTGGAATGTGTCCAGAGGAGGGCGACTCAAATGATCAAGGGTCTGGAGAACAAGCCCTATGAGGAGCGGCTGAAAGAGCTGGGCATGTTTAGCCTGAAGAAGAGAAATCTGAGAGGAAACATGATGAGAGCCATGTATAATTATGTGAGGGGAGGTCACAGGGAGGAGGGAGCAAGCTTGTTTAATGCCGCCCTCGAGACTAGGACGCAATGGAACTACAAGGTAGGAGATTCCACCTGAACATTAGGAAGAACTTCCTGACTGTGAGAGCCGTTCAACATTGGAACTCTCTGCCCCAGAGTGTGGTGGAGGCTCTTTCTTTGGAAGCTTTGAAACAGGCTGGGTGGCCATCTGTCAGGAGTGGTTCAATGCTTATCTACTGCAGTTTTGGACCATGGATGATGGGACTTCAGCTACCTTACTCATTGCCCAAGACCGCTGCGGACAACCTGCTTATCTATGCAGTTTGGAGAAGGGTGGACCATGGATGATGGGACTTCAACTACCTCTACTCATTGCCCAAGACCGCTGCGGCCCCCAACAAAGACCGATCAAGACCATACTTGGCACACAGAGCCCCATGACCCACTCTATCTTCTACTGCAGTTTGGAGGAGGGTGGACCATGGATGATGGGACTTCAGCTACCTCTACTCATTTCCCAAGACCGCTGCGGCCCCCAACAAAGACCGATCAAGACCATACTTGGCACACAGAGCCCCCATGACCCACTCTATCTTCTACTGCAGTTTGGAGGAGGGTGGACCATGGATGATGGGACTTCAGCTACCTCTACTCATTGCCCAAGACCGCTGCGGCCCCCAACAAAGACCGATCAAGACCACACTTGGCACACAGAGTCCCCATGACCCACTCTATCTTCTACTGCAGTTTGGAGGAGGGTGGACCATGGATGATGGGACTTCAACTACCTCTACTCATTGCCCAAGACCGCTGCGGCCCCCAACAAAGACCGATCAAGACCACACTTGGCACACAGAGCCCCCATGACCCACTCTATCTTCTACTGCAGTTGGGAGGAGGGTGGACCATGGATGATGGGACTTCAACTACCTCTACTCATTGCCCAAGACTGCTGTGGCCCCCAACAAAGACCGATCAAGACCACACTTGGCACACAGAGCCCCCATGACCCACTCTATCTTCTACTGCAGTTTGGAGGAGGGTGGACCATGGATGATGGGACTTCAACTACCTCTACTCATTGCCCAAGACCGCTGCGGCCCCCAACAAAGACCGATCAAGACCACACTTGGCACACAGAGCCCCCATGACCCACTCTATCTTCTACTGCAGTTTGGAGGAGGGTGGACCATGGATGATGGGACTTCAACTACCTCTACTCATTGCCCAAGACCGCTGCGGCCCCCAACAAAGACCGATCAAGACCATACTTGGCACACAGAGCCCCCATGACCCACTCTATCTTCTACTGCAGTTGGTAGGAGGGTGGACCATGGATGATGGGACTTCAACTACCTCTACTCGTTGCCCAAGACTGCTGCGGCCCCCAACAAAGACCGATCAAGACCATACTTGGCACACAGAGCCCCCATGACCCACTCTATCTTCTACTGCAGTGTGGAGGAGGGTGGACCATGGATGATGGGACTTCAACTACCTCTACTCATTGCCCAAGACTGCTGCGGCCCCCAACAAAGACCGATCAAGACCACACTTGGCACACAGAGCCCCCATGACCCACTCTATCTTCTACTGCAGTTTGGAGGAGGGTGGACCATGGATGATGGGACTTCAACTACCTCTACTCATTGCCCAAGACCGCTGCGCCCCCCAACAAAGACCGATCAAGACCATACTTGGCACACAGAGCCCCCATGACCCACTCTATCTTCTACTGCAGTTTGGAGGAGGGTGGACCATGGATGATGGGACTTGAAGTACCAAAGACCAACCTTGGCACACAATACCTTTCTCAAATAACCCGGGCACCGCCGGGTCCCCAAGCTATGTTTATTATATTATTTATTATTATTTCCACATCCCAAGAGAGGCAATCTCTACGTCAGTGTTTCTCAACCAGTGTGCCGGGGCACACTAGTGTGCCGTGAGCAATCATCAGGTGTGCCGTGGGAAATTGGAACCTCCAGGGGGGGGGGGAGAGTCTAGTGTGTTGAGTATAAAAACCCTAAGAAACCTACCTTGATAAAGGCACAAAATTACAAACCCCCCCTCCCCACCCGTTGTCTACTTGGTCTCTCCCTCTCCATGCATTGGGAAGGCCCGCCCCCCTTTTCCCAAGTAGAGACCTCCTCTTGCCTCCTGGGGGGTTCTGTGTGGGAAATTTTGCCCAGTTCCATAATTGGTGGGGTTCAGAATGCTCTTTGATTGTAGGTGAACTATAAATCCCAGCAACTACAACTCCCAAATGTCAAGGTCTATTTCCCCTGAACTCCACCTGCGTTCATATTTGGGCATATTGAGTATTCATGCCAAGTTTGGTCCTGATCCAACATTGTTTCAGTCCACAGTGCTCTCTGGATATAGGTGAACTACAACTCCAAAACTCAAGGTCAATGCCCACCAAACTCTTATAGCATTTTCTCTTGGTTATGGGAGTTCTGTGTGGGAAGTTTGTGTCTTTCTGCCATTCCATCTATGTTGTGTTCATCAAAATAGGCCCAGGTTTCCCACTGAGTGTTAGGGTTGCCATATGTCCCTTATTCTAAGGGACGTCCCTTATTTTGGCCCTAAAATTTGTGTCCCGTTTTTTCAGGCCCTGTCCCTTATTATTGACTAACAGGACAGGACTGGGCGGGGTTGACCAGAGGAAGGCGCGCATTGCGGATTCTACAGCAATGCCTGCCCGGGGATTCCAACTTGCAGGGCAGGCTGACAGTCATGCGCTTGCGAGTGTATGCCTGCCTGCATCCCTGTTGGAAGGAAGAGGCGATACAGGACTTTTTCAAAGTACCGTAGACTCAATTAACCATTATCCAAGGGGAATGTTAGATCATGTTGGATAAAGATAGTTTCTGGTTGCTTGAGAGTTACTCTTAAAATAGGCCTAGCTGTATATCCCAACACTATACAATGCTGTATATCTCATACCAGGGCTGTCCAACTGGCGGCCCGGGGGCCGTACACGGCCCCCCAGCCTGTTGGACATGGCCCCCGCTATGCCCCCGGCCGCCATTTTTAATTTTTTAAAAAAATCTAAATTTTTTAAAAAAAATGGCGGCCGGGGGAGGTGGGCAGGGAGGAGGAAGAGAGCTAGCTCCTCCTCCCTGCACCACCCCTCCGTTCCTCTTCGCGCCGCCGCGATCCGGTTCGCAGCGACGGGGCGAGAGGGAGGGGAGGAGGAGGAGGCGGGGCAGGGAGGAGGAAGAAAGTTAGCTCCCTCCTCCTTGCCTTGCCCCCTCCGTCCCTCTCTCCGCCCGCCACTGCGATCTGGTTTGCAGCGACGGGCGGGGGGGGAGGAGGAGGAGGCGGGGCAGGGAGAAGGAAGGAGCCAGCTCCCTCCTCCTCCCTGCCTCACCCCCTCCGTCCCTCTCTCCACCCCACCGCTGCGATCTGGTTCGCAGCGACGTTGGAGAGAGAGGGGAGGAGGAGGAATCCTCCCTTCCTCCTCCTCTTCCTCCTTCCCGGCGCCGCTGGTGTCCCGAACGCCGCGGCGCCGGGGAAGGAGGAGGAATCCTCCCTCCCTCCTTCTCCTTACCCGGAGCTGCGGCGATTGGGACACCGGCGGCGCCGGGAAGGGTGGGAGGGAGCGAGGGGGGCAGGCCTTCCAGGGAGGCCTGCGGGAGAGGCGCCCAGCTCTCGCATCCCTCTGACCAGAGGGACACGAGAGCCGGGCGAAAAACCCTCCCGCAAGCCTGATGGCTCACGGGGGAAGCGAGAACCGGGCGCCGCTTCCCCCGTGAGCCATCCAGGCTTGCGGGAGAGGGGGGCGGAGCCGCGGAAGCTTCCTCGTGGCTTTGCCCTTTCCCCCAAAGTGTCACAACAGCTGTTGTGATGCTTTGGGTGAGGGGGCGGAGCCGTGGAAGGCTCCCGTGGCTCCTCCTTTCTCCCAAAGCGTCACAACAGCCTCGGAAGTGGGCGAAATCGCCCTTCCAAGGCTATTGTGATGCTTTGGGAGAGGGGGTGGAGCCGCGTGGCCGGGGCGTGGCCGGGGCGTGGCCACTTGGCCCCAGGTGATCAGCCCCCAGAAAGTCCGGCCCTTGGGTCGGCAGAAGTTGGACAGCACTGTCTCATACTATACTATACCACAGTGTTTCTCAACCTTCCTAATGCCCTGACCCCTTAAAACAGTTCCTCATGATGTGGTGACCCCCAACCATAACATTATTTTTGTTGCTTCTTCATAACTGTAATTTTGCTACTGTTATGGATCATAATGTAAATATCTGATACGCAGAATGTATTTTCATTCACTGGACCAAATTTGGCACAAATACCCAATATGCCCAAATTTGAATACTGTTGGGGTTGGGAGGGGGGATTGATTTTGTCATTTGGGAGTTGTAGTTGCTGGGATTTAGAGTTAACCTGCAATCAAAGAGCATTATGAACTCCACCAAGAAAGGAATTGAACCAAGCTTGGCACACAGAACTCCCATGACCAACAGAAAATACTGGAAGGGTTTGGTGGGCATTGACCTTGAGTTTTGGAGTTATCGTTCCCCTATGTCCAGAGAGCACTGTAGACTCAAACAATGGTGGATCTGGACCAAACTTGGCATGGATATTCAATATGCCCAAATATGAACACTGGTCGAGTATGGGGAAGACAAACCTTGACATTTGGGGATTGTAGTTGCTGGGATTTATAGTTCATCTACAATCAGAGCATTCTGAACACCATCAACGATAGAATTGATGGTGTTTCCCACACAGAACCCCCATGACCAACACAAAATACTGTGTTTTCTGATTGTCTTTGGTGACCCCTCAGGCACCCCCTCACGACCCCCCCAGGGGTCCCGACCCCTAGGTTGAGAAACACTGCTATACCATTAACTATTGACATAATAATCATGAAGATGTACTGTCTTATAAAAAATATTTTATTTTAATGTTTAGACAGTGCACTTTTAAAGTCAGCAAAGTCAAGGACTAAATACAGACGGAAAAAATTAGGTAGTTCTAATAATGTTTATTCTGCATGACAAAACATGCAGAAACATACCATGTACTGTTAAGTCGGTTTCTTTTGTGAGTTTAAATCATTATCTTATTAAGATAATAAAACTATTTATACCTAACATTTGAGTTTCAAGTTTTTAATGAAGTGAAAAATCGTGGAAAAATCCCATAAATGTCCCTTATTTCTTATATCAAAAAGTGGCAACCCAACTGAGTGTATAAATACATTTAAAACCGTGGCTGGAGTGAGGGGGACAGCCCTTAAATGGCTGGCCTCCTTCCTCCACCAGCGGTCTCAGCGTGTGAGGAGGGGCGAGGTGGTCTCCGAGGGCTCCCCACTACTCTGTGGGGTCCCCCAGGGGGCCATTCTCTCCCCTCTGTTATTTAACATCTACATGCAGCCGCTTGCACAGCTGGTGCGGAGTTATGGGCTGGAGTGTCACCAGTACGCTGACGACACCCAGCTCATTCTGAGGATGGAGGGCAGGCCGGGTTCTGTCCCCGATAATTTCCAACACTGCCTTGAAGCCGTTACTGGATGGCTGCGAGCCAGTAGGTTGAGGGTGAATCCGGCGAAGACGGAGATCTTGTGGCTGGGTCGCCCGGGTGATGTTAATGTCCAGCTTCCGAGCCTGGACGGTGCGGTGTTATGCCCATCGCCTTCCGTAAAGAGCCTGGGGGTCCATTTGGACTCCCAGCTGACCATGGAGGCCCAGGTCTCTGCGGTCAGCAAGATCGCTTTTTTTCATCTGCGACAGGCAAGGAGGCTGGCCCCCTATCTCTCCCGGAACGATCTGGCCACGGTGATCCAAGCCACAGTCATCTCAAGGCTGGATTACTGCAACGCGCTCTACGTTGGCCTTCCTCTGTCGGTGACCCGGAAGCTCAGGCTAGTGCAGAACACTGCCGCCCGGCTCCTGTCTGGCACGCCAGCTGGCGCCCACATAACACCTGTTTTGCAGGATCTGCACTGGCTGCCAGTTGAGCACCGGATCACCTTCAAAGTGTTGGTCCTCACCTTTAAGGCCTTACACGGCCTGGGGCCAGCGTATTTGAGGGACCGTCTCACCCCATATTGCCCTCCGAGATCACTTCGGTCTGAGGACTCCAATCTCCTGGAGATACCTTCAGCTAAACTCGCAAGGCTGACTGCTACCCGCCGGAGGGCGTTCTCTGTCATAGCACCTACGCTGTGGAACGCCCTCCCGGCCGGAACTCGGGCTATGAAGGACTTGCTCCCGTTTAGACGGGCCTGTAAAACATACCTGTTCAAGCAGGCCTTTGGTGAGTAAGTCCTGCCCATGCCCCGCCATCTATGCGTTCTTCTGAGGATGATGTGCTGTTCATTGTGTTAACTGTGTTATTAATTACTATACTGCTGTTGTTTTTAATTGTTTTTAACTGCTTATTGCCTGTATTTTACTGTGCCCTTCGGCTCCTGTAAGCCGCCGCGAGCCTCAGGGAGTCGGCGGCATAGAAGCCCGAATAATAATAAATAAATAAATAAAAACATATTAACTATATGTATGACTGTGTTAGAGTGTCATTTTGTGTCATTTTGGTTGGTGGTGTGCCCCAGGATTTTGCAAATGTAAAAAGTGTGCGGCGGCTCAAAAAAGGTTGGGAAACACTGCTCTACGTAACTTCAATCTGGACCTGAACACCCCCCCCCCCTCAAGTTCCACTTTCTGCTGCAACAGCAAGGAAAATTAAAACCCGGGGTGCAGGGGGAATGAAGGGGAAGGGGCTTTGCCTCCATTCCCATGGCCCCACCATCTGCCCCCAGGACGGGGCCCCGACTGCGCCTGCTTCCAATTTCCAGAGACATTAAAAAAAACTTTTTTTTTAACGATTGGCCATTTATATAACCTGGGTTGTAAACTTTCAGGTTTAATTGCCTCCAAATCGAGGCCAGACACAAAAGCTCAAGTGCTCCCCTCGCCCCAACCCCCTTGGTCCCCCCTCATCCGCTTTAATGGCTTCCTAACCCCACATTCCACCCCTTCCCCAAATACCCACAACTCTGGGGGGGGGGGGGGGGGGGAACGGTTCCTCCACCCGCCTGGTCCTTGTTTGGGAAGCATTCCTCCTTTGTAGTTTAATGAAGGTCTTCCAGGGGTAACACAACCAGGGAAGGTTTTATGTTACACAAAGGACCCTCGGCCTGCTCTCTCTCCCTTTCTCTCTCTTTCTCTCCCCCAACACTTTCCCTCCTGCTTCTCTTTTGGATTAAGCAGACAGTGTCTCCAATAACACATGCCCCTGGGCCCCTCCCTCGTAGCCATCCATCCTCCTTCAAAAGGTCCAGGCCAGTTGAAGGACCCCAAATGCTGTGTATACAAAAGTTGTTGGAACACCTATGGGGTGGAAGTTTGACTTGGAAGGGGTTGAGAGGAGCTGTGTTGGCGAAGGCTTCCATGGCCGGATCACCGGGTTGTTGTGAGTTTTCTGGGCTGCCTGGCCACGCTCCAGAAGCATTCTCCCTGATCCGTGGCTAATGGCATCCTGCATCCGATTTTGGCTAATGGCATCCTAACCCCAGAGGATATACTGAGCATGGTGTCAGATCATGATATGCCAGTTTTTTTCAACCACCCTTGAGCCTTAGCCCCCCTGGCACATGCCTTCAGAGGTTGCGAGGTTAGGCCAGTGTTTTACAACCTACTTGGAGGGCACATTTTTTACATTTACAAAATCCCAACGCCAAACAAAATGACACAAAATGACACTCTAACACAGTGATACATATAGTTAATATGTTTTAAATGTATTTATACACTCAGTATGAAAACTTGGACCTGATTCGATGAACTCAACATAGATATCCTGGCAGGAATGGCAGAAAGACACAAACGTCCCACACAGAACTCCCATAACCAAGAGAAAATACGAAAAGAGTTTGGTGGGCATTGACCTTGAATTTTGGAGTTGTAGTTCACCTATATCCAGAGAGCACTGTGGACTCAAACAATGTTGGATCAGGACCACACACAGATGGAGTTTCATTACCATATTTGGGAGTTAGTTTCTGGGATTTAAGTAACACACAATCAGAGAGCAATGGCAAGAATTTGAACCAAACTTGGCACATTGAATTACCAACAGAAAGTACTGAAAGGGTTTTTGGGAATTGACCTTGAGTTTGAAGTGGTAGTTCTACACCCAGAGAGCACTGTAGGCAGGAGGGGAAGAAAGGGTATTGAGGTTCCAATTTCCCACGGCACACCTGATGATCGTTCACGGCACACTAGTGTGCCACGGCACACTGGTTGGGAAACACTGACCTATGGGATGGAAGTTTGACTTGGAAGGGGTTGAGAGGAGCTGTGTTGGCGAAGGCTTCCATGGCCGGAATCACTGGGTTGTTGTGAGTTTTCTGGGCTGTCTGGCCACGTTCCAGAAGCATTCTCTCCTGACGTCTCGCCTGCATCCGTGGCTAATGGCATCCTCAGAGGTTGCGAGGTCTAGCCAAGTGGGGTTTACGTCTGGGCAATCCATGCTTCTAAACCAGGGGTCGGGAACCTTTTTGACTCAGAGAGCCATGCAGGACCAGATTAAAACCTTTTTGCGCCCTAGACCAGTGTTTCCCAACCAGTGTGCCGGGGCACACTAGGGTGCCGTGAGCAATCATCAGGTGTGCCGTGGGAAATTGGAACCTCCAGGAAGGGGGAGAGAGAGAGAGAGTCTAGTGTGTTGAGTATAAAAACCCTAAGAAACCTACCTCAATAAAGGCACAAAATTACAACACCCCCCCCTCCCCGCCCGTTGTCTACTTGGTCTCTCCCTCTCCATGCATTGGGAAGGCCCGCCTCCCTTTTCCCAAGTAGAGACCTCCTCTTGCCTCCTGGGGGTTTTGTGTGGGAAATTTGGCCCAGTTCTATCGTTGGTGGGGTTCAGAATGCTCTTTGATTGTAGGGGAACTATACATCCCAGCAACTACAACTCCCAAATGTCAAGGTCTATTTCCCCTGAACTCCATCTGCGTTCATATTTCGGCATATTGAGAATTCATGCCAAGTTTGGTCCTGATCCAACATTGTTTCAGTCCACAGTGCTCTCTGGATATAGGTGAACTACAACTCCAAAACTCAAGGTCAATGCCCACCAAACTCTTATAGCATTTTCTCTTGGTTATGGGAGTTCCGTGTGGGAAGTTGGTGTCTTTCTGCCATTCCTGCCAGGATATCTATGTTGTGTTCATCGAAACAGGCCCAGGTTTCACACTGAGTGTATAAATACATTTTAAAAAATCCTGGGGCACACCACCAACCAAAATGACAGAAAATGACACTCTAGCACAGTAATACCAATTAGGAACTGCCATTTATAATGAAGTTTTGAAAGTTTTGCTAGAGTTCTGAAACGTTCACCACAATTTCTTTAGAACCATTTAGAACCATGAATTACCCAGGCCTAGATCTGTGGCGTGTCCAGGGTGAGAGAAAGAACTCTCATCTGTTGGAGACAAGTGTGAATGTTGCAATTCGCATCAAATGGCCTTGCAGCTTCAAAGCGTGGCTGCTTCCTGCCCCGGGGAATACTTTGAGAGAAGCTTTATCTCAACTCTTATCTCAGTCTGCAATTGAGGAAATGAAGGTAAAAAGTTAAAGGTTTCCCCCTGACATTAAGTCCAGTCGTGTCCGACTCTGGGGGTTGCTGCTCATCTCCCCTCCTAAGCCGAAGAGCCGGCATTGTCTGTAGACACCTCCAAGGTCATATGGACCGGCATCTAGGGACACTTTGTGATATAAGAAATAAATGACATTTACCTAAAAATATGATATTTTTCACAAAAATAAGGGACACTTTGAATGGAATCTTCTCTCGGTTCTGGGCCTGGCTCTCTCTCTCTCTCTCTCTCTCTCTCTCTCTCTCTCTCTCTCGGTGTCATCCTGCTCTCAGCTCAGCCTTGTGGTGTCTCTCTTGCTCTCGCCTCTCTCTCTCTTGTGCACACGCTCAGTGGTGGCCTGCCCTCATTGGCTGACCTAAGCAGAGCCCGCCATAGGAAGGGGGGCAGCAGGCCTGGAGTAACAGTTTTTTGCACCCTAGGCCACACTTTGGAATTACCCCCCCCCCCCACACACACACACACACCACTTAGACCCACACTTGGCTGGCTTTCGCCATGGTGCCTCCGGAGCAGAAGAGAAAGGCGAGTAGGCACCATCCCGCCACCTCCAAGGTCCCCATGCATCCCCACCGGCTGGAAAGCTCTGCTGTGCTTTGAAGGTCTCCTCGGGAGTCGGGAGGTTTGGGGAGAGCGCAGCGGGTGCAAACTCGCTCCAAAGACGCACACAAGAGAGAGGGAGAGAGACCGCGCGCGAGAGAGACCGAGAGAGAGAGAGAGAGAGAGAGAGAGTGCGCAAGAGAGAGAGAGCATGCGCGAGAGAGCGAGAGAGAGAGAGCGCATGTGAGAGAGAGCGTGCGTGAGAGAGAGAGCATGTGCAAGAGAGCACGCGAGAGAGAGAAAGTGCGAGAGAGAGAGTGCGCACGCGAGAGTGCGCGAGAGAAACCGTGTGTGAGAGAAAGAGCGCACGTGCGAGAGAGCGTGTGAGAGAGAGCGTGCGCACACGCAAGAGAGCGCGCTAGAGAGAGAGCGCACACGAGAGAGAGCCCGCGAGAGAGCCCGCGCGCAAGAGAGAGAGAGAGAGCACAAGAGAGAGTGAGAGAGAGAGACAGACAGACAGAGACAGAGACGGAGCAGAGGCTTTGCCGGGAGAAGGAGCGAGGAGGGGTATGGGAAAGGGGGAAAGAGGGGTGCGGACCAGGTTTTTTTGGTCCGTGATCTGTGCCCCCCTCCTGGCTTGCGCCCCTAGGCCATGGCCTCGTTGGCCTTATGGGTAATCTGGGCATGGGGGGCAGGCCAGGAAGAAGGTGGATGCTGGCATGGCGGCGCAGCAAGGCGACGACTGTGGCTGGGCAGGCGTGCCGCTGCTGGGGCTGCTCTGCTGCCTGCCGTGCCTGCGAGTGAGTGTGAGGCGAGTGAGCAAACACAACCACCACGGAGAAGCTTCTGGCGGTGCGGTGACACTCACTCCTGGCCCGGCCTCACCTCATGCTGCCACCTGTCCTGTCCTGTCAATACGGGACAAGAGCTGAAAATACGGGACACAAAATTCAGAGCAAAAATACGGGACGTCCCATATAATACGGAACAGGTGCCAGAGTGAAACCTATTGATCTACTCATATTTGCATGTTTTCGAACTGCTAGGTCGGCAGAAGCTGGGGCTAACAGCGGGAGCTCACATAAGAACATAAGAAGAGCCATGCTGAATCGGGCCTCAGCCCATCTAGTCCAGCATTCTGTGTCACACAGTGGCCCACTAGTTGTAGACGGGGATCTCTAGCAGAAAGGAGGGCAAACCCCTCACCTGCTCCCGACCCCCCACAACCAGTACCCGGGGAAAATCCTGCCTGCCTCCATCAACACAGAGGTGGCACTTGGATGTCCATTTCAGTAACTACTGCTGCTCCCCGGATTCCAACGTGCAACCTTTCGGTCAACAAGTTCAGCAGTTCAGTGGTTTAACCCACTGCGCCACCGGGGGCTCCTGGAGCCATCTTCCCAGCCAATTAATCTTTCTCTGGTTCTCATCGAGCCTTTGGCTGTTCGACACCCCTCCCGGGCCTCTGCTGCCATTAAGAAGGCTGGGCAATATCTGCCCACCCTGCAGGGATGTTGAATGGCAAGACGGGAGCTCAAGCACAAGCGCCACCTGTGCCCGACTCCCTCCTTTCGCTCGGAGACACCAGGCCCGCCAGCTGCTTATCCAGCTGGGGAAGAGGTAGCTGCCCAGACCTGCCTGCCTGGGTGCCTACCTGCCTGCCTTCTCTTCCCCTCTCCGCCCCTTCTGTGAACCTTAGTGGGTGCCCAAAGCCTACAATCAATGCCGTGGGGAAAAGATACAACTGAACAAAGGCCGCACAAAGACACCCCCATGCCTTTCCACTCAAGGAGGAAGGGGCACAGGGTCGCCTTGCCCGGGCGCCTGCCTGCCTGTGGGAACCTGCCCTTGATCCAGGAAGGGAAAGGACCACACAGGCGATTAATTGAGGGGGGATAGTCGTAGGGATTGAGGGTGGCTTGGTCTCCTGGCCAGGCTGCAGGAGAGGCCCTATAATTAGGACTAGGCCCGGAGCCGTCTCAGGTCGACGGAGATAAGCTGGGAACCAGGACGGCATGAATTAATACCAGCTGGGAGATTCCTGCGCGCCTCCCCTGCTGCACAAGAAAGGCCACGAATGCAACAGAGAGCGCGTGTTGTGTTTTGGCGTCCACCACCTTCAAAGGGGCCGAGGTGGTGGACACCAAGCCAAGGACAACAGGGAGGAGCGTGGAAACACTGCCCTCCTGGAAAGCTCAGGGCTTCTCATGGAGCTGGTTGCCAAAGGAAAGAGGGCCGGGCACATTCCTCTCCGCCGGGTCTTGTTGTGTTCTGTGCGTTTTGCAAAAGGGCCAAGGCCAGTGGATTTTGGTCCCGGGTCCTTCCTACTGGAGAGCGATATACCGCAGATTGGCGTGCTGCTAACAAAGGCGGCAGTGCCATCAGGGGCGGTCCGACGTATACGCGAAGTAAGCGGCCGCTTAGGGCACCAACTTCTGGGAAGGGCGCCATCTTCTGGGAAGGGCGCCACCACGCCGGCCGCGCCGCCGTAGCAAACCTCCCTGCTGCTGCGTCGGCTTCAGCGCCTGGCCTGCAGGAGCTTCTGGGCATGCGTGGAGATTTTTGCGCATGCGCAGTGGCTCCGGAGCTGAAGTTGAGCTTCGGAGCCATGGCGCATGCCCAAAAGCTCCTGCAGGCACTGAAGCCGAAGCCTGTAAACACGTCACGTCAGCAGTCCGTCCGTATTCGGCACGCAGGGGGTGGAGGCAACGGGAGAGGCTTAACCTCTCCCTTTGCCTCCGCCCCCTGCATGCTGAATACGGACGAAGTGCTGACGTGACGTGTTTACACGCTTCGGCTTCTGCGCCTGCAGGAGCTTCTGGGCATGCGCGGAAATTTTCGCGCATGCCCAGAAGCTCCTGCAGGCGCAGAAGCCTGTAAACATGTCATGTGACGCAATTGGGCAGGCAGGGGGGGAGACAAAGGGAGAGGGGGCGGAGACAAAGGGAAAGGGGCGGAGACAAAGGGGGGCGCCAAAGTAATGTTCGCTTACCATATAAAATAACCTTAGACCGCCCCTGAGTACCATTGTCCTTTATGCCAGGAGTGTGCCAATGGGCAGTCAATGGCTGCCTCTTTCCTCCAGAAGAAATGGGGAAGATGTTGAGTAGAGGGGAGGCCTTATAGAATCATAGAGTTTGAAGAGACCTGGTGGGCCATGCAGTCCAACCCCATTCTGCCATTGACAGAATGTAAACATTTCTCTTACCACCTTTTTTTCTTATACAGGGTGATGATAACTGCATCTCGGAGATCTGATGGCAGTTCACCTTTTCCCCAGCAACTCACAAGGAGCTCGTGGAATTTAGCATGAAGTACTTATCACTGTCACAGTTCTGATCACAGTTTACTTTGTTCAGTTCTCATTAGCAACTTTTAATTACAGTCCAGCAAGCAGGTAGTCAGACATTTGCAGACCTTGATGTTTTGGAATGGTGTCTCCAAAATTATTAATAAGACAGCGTCTTACTTTCTTTTGACCCCCAAAATCCCCACTACGGCTTACTTTTGGGGTACGTCTCATATTGGGCGACGGTACCCCGAAAGTAAGACGAAAGTAAGACTTACCTCGGGCGGCATGGCGTGGCTTCGTGGCTGTGCGACGAGAGGCTCCCAGAGGGGCTCAAAAGGGGCCCGGAATCCTCCTCCTCTTCCTCCTCTTCCTCCCAGCGGCGCCTTCCATCCTCTTCCTCTTCCTCCTCTTCCTCCCAGCGGCGCCTTCTCCCTCTCGCCGGTTTTGCCCCCCTCCCTTCCCTGAAGGGAGGAGGGGCTTTTTTGAGCCGCCGCCGGCGAGGGAAGAAAGCCGGCGAAGTCCCGCCTGCAGGGCGACTCAGGGCTTTTCCCCGCCGCCGCCCCGCTCGCCCGCGCTCCAAACACGAGCGGGGCGGCGGCGAAAAGCGCCTGAGTCGCCCTGGGGGCGGGACTTCCACTGGCGCTTTCTTCCCTCTCGCCGGCGGCGGCTCCGCCCCTCCTCCCTTCACTGAAGGGAGGGGGCGGAACTGCGAGAGGGGAGGCGCCGGCGGAAGTCCCGCCTGCAGGGCGACTCAGGCGCTGCCGCCGCCCGCTCGCCCGCTCGTGTTTGGAGCGCGGGCGAGCGGGGCAAGCGGCGGCGGAAAGCGCCTGAGTCGCCCTGCAGGCGGGACTTCGGCCGGCGCCTTCTTCCCTCTCGCCGGTTCCGCCCCCTCCCTTCAGTGAAGGGAGGGGGGCAGAACCGGCGAGAGGGAGAAGGCACCGCTGGGAGGAAGAGGGAGAGGATTCCGGGCCCCTTTGAGCCCCTCTGGGAGCCTCTCGTCGCACAGCCACGAAGCCACGCCATGCCGCCCGAGGTGCGTCTTACTTTCGAGTACGGCTTATATAAGCGACCCCTCTGACACCCCGATACGTCTTACAATCGGGGTGTCATACTTTCAGGGAAACACGGTATCATAGAATCATAGAGTTGGAAGAGACCTGGTGGGCAATGCAGTCCAACCCCATTCTGCCATTGACCGATGTTCTCTCGGCATTACTTCGCAAACGAAGATTCTTTAGGAAGGACTCATCCCACGCTTTTTACAAGCGCGTTGATGACTAAAAAGGCCAATCTGAGATAGGCAAGTCCGGTTGCAGAAAGCACAGCTGAAAGTCTCCTCGGGTGATGTCGTTTACAAGTTGCGGATCTTTCTGCGTTGTCGTTTCTCTTCGAGACCCGTTCGGCGTGTCTTCTCGAAAGAGGCCGCAGCATTGTGAGCTCCTTGTGAGTTGCTGGGAAAAAGGTGAACTGCCATCAGATCTCCGAGATGCAGTGTAGCACTGTGGATAGTGCGTCTCCACGCCTCCCGATGTGAGGCCAGGGTGGACCATTGGTGGTGGTCAATCTGGCCGAGCTTGAGATGTTGTTTCGGGGAGTCCTTATATGTCTTTTTGGGGGCACCTCTCTTGCGCTGACCCATGACGAGTTCATCGTAGACTAGTATCTTTGGGAGGCAGTGGTCCTCCATCCTAGAGACGTGTCCTGCCCAGTACAGTTGTGTTTTCAATAGCATGGCCTCAATGCTGGTGATCCCTGCTTGCTCAAGGACAGCAACATTCGTCACATAGTCGGTCCAGTGTATGTTTAGGATTGTGTGAAGACAAGGTTGAGTAACGCTGCAATAGACGCCTATTGATGCAGGACAAAATCCCATGGGCTTTCAGTGCGCGCTGGGGACAATTCCCGGGAAAATGGTAGGGTGCGGCGGGATGGCAGAGGCCCAGGGCATGCTTCCCTGTGCCAAGCAAGGGTGGGGGAAGTGTAACAGGCCCCAAAAGGCAGCTGCAATGGCGAGGAAATGAAGCCTCCAGCTTCAGGCCTTCTCTTTTGGATGACAGACACAGGTGGGCGACCGAAAGGTTGGCGGTTTGAATCTGGGGAGTGGGGTGAGCTCCTGTCTGTCAGCTCCAGCTTCTCATGCAGGGACATGAGAGAACCTTCTCTCATGTAATAATAATAATAATAATAATAATAATAATAATAATTTGTATTCTGCCCTATCTCCCAAAGGGGACTTAGGGCGGATTCCAGTATGTGGCCGCCATGATTGCACAGACTGCCGTTACCTTCCTGCCGAAGCAGTACCTATTGCTCTACTCACATTTGTATGTTTTTGAACTGCTAGGTTGGCAGGAGCTAGGACTAACAGCGGTCCACAGACACCTCCAAGGTCATGTGGCCGCCATGATTGCACAGACTGCCGTTACCTTCCTGCCGAAGCAGTACCTATTGCTCTACTCACATTTGTATGTTTTTGAACTGCTAGGTTGGCAGGAGCTAGGATTAACAGTGGTCCGTAGACAACTCCAAGGTCATGTGGCCGGCATGATTGCACAGACTGCCGTCACCTTCCCGCCGAAGCAGTACCTATTGCTCTACTCACATTTGCATGTTTTCGAAATGCTAGGTTGGCAGGAGCTAGGACTAACAGCAGTCCGTTGACACCTCCAAGGTCATGTTGCCGCCATGATTGTATGGAGTGCCGTTACCTTCCCGCGGAAGCAGTACCTATTGCTCTACTCACATGTGCATGTTTTTCGAAATGCTAGGTTGGCAGGAGCTAGGACTAACAACGGTCCCTAGACACCTCCAAGGTCATGTGGCCGCCATGATTGCACAGACTGCCGTCACCTTCCCGCCGAAGCAGTACCTATTGCTCTACTCACATTTGCATGTTTTCGAAATGCTAGGTTGGCAGGAGCTTGGACTAACAGCAGTCCGTTGACACCTCCAAGGTCATGTTGCCGCCATGATTGTATGGAGTGCCGTTACCTTCCCGCGGAAGCAGTACCTATTGCTCTACTCACATTTGCATGTTTTCGAAATGCTAGGTTGGCAGGAGCTAGGACTAACAACGGTCCCTAGACACCTCCAAGGTCATGTGGCCGCCATGATTGCACAGACTGCCGTCACCTTCCCGCCGAAGCAGTACCTATTGCTCTACTCACATTTGCATGTTTTCGAAATGCTAGGTTGGCAGGAGCTTGGACTAACAGCAGTCCGTTGACACCTCCAAGGTCATGTTGCCGCCATGATTGTATGGAGTGCCGTCACCTTCCCGCCGAAGCAGTACCTATTGCTCTACTCACATTTGCATGTTTTCGAAATGCTAGGTTGGCAGGAGCTAGGACTAACAACGGTCCCTAGACACCTCCAAGGTCATGTGGCCGCCATGATTGCACAGACTGCCGTCACCTTCCCGCCGAAGCAGTACCTATTGCTCTACTCACATTTGCATGTTTTCGAAATGCTAGGTTGGCAGGAGCTTGGACTAACAGCAGTCCGTTGACACCTCCAAGGTCATGTTGCCGCCATGATTGTATGGAGTGCCGTCACCTTCCCGCCGAAGCAGTACCTATTGCTCTACTCACATTTGCATGTTTTCGAAATGCTAGGTTGGCAGGAGCTAGGACTAACAGCGGTCCATAGACACCTCCAAGGTCATGTGGCCGCCATGATTGTATGGAGTGCCGTCACCTTCCCGCCGAAGCAGTACCTATTGCTCTACTCACATTTGCATGTTTTCGAAATGCTAGGTTGGCAGGAGCCAGGACTAACAGCGGTCCATAGACACCTCCAAGGTCATGTGGCCGCCATGATTGCACAGATTGTCGTTACCTTCCCTATTGCAAGATTGCAGACTGCTGTAACTTTCCCGCTGAAGCAGTACCTATTGCTCTACTCACATTTGTATGTTTTCAATCTGCTAGGTTGGCAGGAGCTAGGTGGTCTGTAGACATGAACTCCAAGGTCATGTGGCCGGCTTGATTGCATGGAGTGCCATTCCCACAGAAAGGTAAAACACCCAGGGCGCCCCCTTGACAACATCCTTGCAGACGGCCACATCTCTCACACCGGAAGCGACTTGCAGTTTCTCAAGTTCGCTCCTGACACAAAAAAAACCCAAACAAAACAACACCCCGGCATTGCAGAATGCACCCAGGACCCCTGGTTCGCTCCCCCATTTACTTTTCTTTGGCGCACCGTTGGGGGCCTCTGTTCCTGCTCCAATGACCCGGACCCGTTTGTCATTTCTATGACTTCCTGCTGCAGAAACAAGGAAGGAAGTCGTTCTCCTCCTTCGCCTCCCACTCCTTGGTCTTTTGCTGGAAGGTGACAAGACTGGGCTCTGAGCCAGCCAGGGAAGCCATTCCTGGAAAAGGCAGGCTCACTGGAAGCAGTGTGTGTATGTGTGACAACAGCCACAGCCTCCTTCATCTTGGTGTCTAGGATTGATGGAGCCCTCGGTTGGAACAATGGGTTAAGCCAGCGTTTCTCAACCTGGGGGTCGGGACCCCCAGAGGGGTCGCGAGGGGGTGCCAAAGGGGTCGCCAAAGACCATCAGAAAACACAGTATTTTCTGTTGGTCATTGGGGGCGGGGGGTTCTGTGTGGGAAGTTTGGCCCAGTTCTATCATCTGTAGGGTTCAGAATGCTCTTTGATTGTAGGTAAACTGTAAATCCCAGCAACTACAACTCTCAAATGTCAAGGCCTATTTTCCCCAAACTCCACCAGTGTTTACATTTGGGCAGATTGAGTATTCCTGCCAAGTTTGGTTCAGATCCATCACTGTTTGAGTCCACAGTGCTCTCTGGATGTAGGTGAACTACAACTCCAAAACTCAAAGTCAATGCCCACCAAACCCTTCCAGTTATTTATTTATTTATTTATTTATTTATTTATTTATTTATTTATTTATTTATTTATTGGGGCTTCTACGCCGCTGACTCCCGGGGGCTCGCGGCGGCTCACAAAGCCAATGGCACAACACCAAAGGGTTAAAACATCAACAGTTAAGAACACAGTTAAAAACAGTAAAATACAAATTAAAACAATAGAGCAGCAGCAGATATAGCAGACCAGAGAGTATAAACCCGGGCCTACCCACCGAAGGCCTGCCTAAACAAGTGAGTTTTGCAGGCCCGTCTAAACGGGAGTAGGTCTTTCAGGGCTCTGGCTTCGGCCGGGAGGGCGTTCCATAGCGTGGGGGCTATAACAGAGAACGCCCTCCGGCGGGTAGATGTCAAGTGCGCCAACTTTACTGATGGTACTACCAAGAGGTTGGCCTCTTCGGACCGTAGTGATCTCGATGGGCAATATGGAGTGAGACGGTCCCTCAGATATGCTGGCCCCAGGCCGTGTATGGCCTTAAAGGTAAGAACCAGCACTTTGAAGGCGACCCGGTGCTCAATGGGCAGCCAGTGCAGATCCTGCAAGATTGGTGTTATGTGGCAACCTGCTGGAGCCCCAGACAGGAGCCGCGCGGCAGTGTTCTGCACCAGCTTGAGCTTCCGGATCGACGACATAGGCAGGCCAACGTAAAGCGCGTTACAGTAGTCTAGCCTCGAGATGACCGTGGCTTGGATCACCGTGGCTAGGTCGCTCCGGGAGAGGTAGGGGGCCAGCCTCCTAGCCTGGCGGAGATGGAAGAAAGCAGCCTTGCTGGCCACAGAGACCTGGGCCTCCATGGTCAGCTGGGAGTCCAATTGGACACCCAGGCTCTTCACAGACGGCGCTGGATGCAGCGCCGCACCGTCCAGGGTCGGAAGCCGGGCACCCACCTCGCCCGGGCCGCCCAGCCACAAGATCTCCGTCTTCGCCGGATTCACCCTCAACCTACTGGCTCGCAGCCATCTAGTAACGGCTTCAAGGCAGTGTTGGAAATTATCAGGGACGGACTCCGGCCTGCCCTCCAACCTCAGAATGAGCTGAGTGTCATCAGCGTACTGATGGCAGGTCAGCCCATAACTCCGCACCAGCTGTGCAAGCGGCTGCATGTAGATGTTAAATAACAGAGGGGAGAGAATGGCCCCCTGAGGGACTCCACACACTAATGGGGAGCCCTCGGAGACCACCCCGCCCCTCCTCACACGCTGAGACCGCTGGTGGAGGAAGGAGGTCAGCCATTTAAGGGCTGTCCCCCTCACTCCAGCCATGGCCAGGCGGTGGATCAAGAGATTGTGGTCGACCGTGTCAAACGCTGCCGTGAGGTCCAATAACACGAGCAGCGCAGACCCGCCTTGGTCGAGCTGGCAGCGGAGTTGGTCTGTGATGGAGACCAGGACCGTCTCCGTCCCGTGCCCCGAACGGAAGCCGGACTGGAAGGGGTCTAGCCATGTTGTATCATCTAAGAAGGACTGCAGCTGCTCCATTACTGCCCTCTCAACCACCTTGCCCAGGTACGAAAGGTTCGACACTGGGCGCTAGTTGGAGGGAACCGCAGGGTCCAATGACGGTTTCTTCAGTAATGGAGCTACCACCGCCTCTTTTAAGCACTCTGGAAAGACTCCTTGCTCAAGGGAGCTGTTTATGATATTCAACAGAGGCCCACGTAGCCCCTCCAGGCAAGATCTAACAAGCCAGGAGGGGCACGGGTCGAGGGAGCAGGTGGTAGGCCGAGCTGCAGTCACTATCTTATTTTATTTTCTGTTGGTTGTGGGTGTTCTGTGTGCCAAGTCTGGTTCAATTCCATCATTGGTGGAGTTCAGAATGCTCTTTGATAGTAGGTGAACTATAAATCCCTGCAACTACAACTCCCAAATTACAAAATCAATCCCCCCCCCCAACCTTTCCATTATTCAAATTGAGGTGTACCAGGTATTTGTACCCAACTTGGTCCAGTGAATGAAAAGACATCCTGCATATCGGACGTTTACATTATGAATCATAACAGTAGAAAATTTACAATTGTGAAGTAGAAACAAAAATAATTTCATGGTTGGGGGTCACCACAACATGAGGAACTGTATTAAGGGGTCACGGCATTAGGAAGGTTGAGAACCACTGGGTTAAGCCCTTGCGCCTTGGAAGGATATAGAGTGAGTGGGTTCCTGATTATGTTTATCGATTATTGATTATTGACCAATGCATACTGTTGTACTTGTGGGCATATATTATTTTGGTGTTAACCCCTTGTGCTGGCAGGACTGAAGACCGACAGGTCGGAGGTTCAAATCCAGGGAGAGCGCGGGTGAGCTCCCAGTGTCAGCTCCAGCTCCCCACGCAGGGACATAAGAGAAGCCTCCAGGGGCGGTAGGCAAAGGACGCCACTGCGTGGGGCACCATCTGGGTAAAGGGCGCATTCCCCCGCCCGCCAGACAGCGTCTGACCGATTTTCCGCTTTTGGGCCTTGTGCGCTCCGACGCCGCGCCGTAACAAACCTCCTTGCGTGCCGAATAGGGAGTGCTGTGTTTACAGGGTTCTGCGTCTGCGCACAGGAGCTTCTGGGCATGCGCGGAGGGGCGCGCGTGTGCAGAATAGGGAGTGTTGTGTTTACAGGCTTCTGCGCCTCCACACAGGAGTTTCTGGACATGCGCGGAGGGGGCAAAATAATGTTTTTGGGGGGGCAAAATACTGTTCGCTTACCATTTAAAATTACCTTAGATCAGTGTTTCCCAACCTTTTTTGAGCCGCGGCACACTTTTTACATTTACAAAACCCTGGGGCACACCACCAACCAAAATGACACAAAATGACACTCTAATACAGTGATACATATAGTTAGTATGTTTTTAAATGTATTTATACACTCAGTGTGAAAACTGGGCCTGTTTCGATGAACACAACATAGATATCCTGGCAGGAATGGCAGAAAGACACACACGAAGGTCTTGCTCAACAGCTGGGAGATATAGTTCACTCGCAATCAAAGAGCACTCTGATCTCCATCAATGATGGAATGGAATCAAACTTCCCACACAGAACTCCCATAACCAGAAAATACTATAAGACTTTGGTGGGTATTCACCTTGAATTTTGGAGTTGTACTTCACCTATATCCATAGAGCACTGTGGACTCAACAATGTTAGATCAGGACCAAACTTGGCATGAATACTCGATATGCCCAAATGTGAACACAGATGGAGTTTCGGGAAAAATGGCCTTGATATTTGGGAGTTACAGTTTCTGGGATTCATAGTTAACACACAATCAAAGAGCATCCTGAACTCTTGCAACAATGGAATTGAACCAAACTTGGCATATTGAACTCTCAATTTCCCACGGCACACCTGATGATTGCTCACGGCACACTGGTTGGGAAACACTGGTATAGAGTGCCATTACCTTCCTGCTGAAGCAGTACGTATTGACGTACTCACATTTGCATGTTTCCGAAATTCTAGGTTGGCAGGAGCTAGGACGAACAGCGGTGTATAGACACCTCATGTTGCCAGCACGATTGTATGAAATGCCATTACCTTCCCACCTATTGCTCTACTCACATTTGCATATTTTTGAACTGCTAGGTTGGCAGAAGCTGGGCCTAACTGCCAATCCCCCAGTCAACAAGTTCAGCAGCTCAGCAGTTTAAACCGTTGTGCCCCAGCAAGACCATAAATATGGATCTAGACTGGAAGGGGGTTTCCTTTGCTTCCCACTGAGGCCGAGAAAGTGTGATTCATCTAAGGCAGTGTTTCTCAACCTGGGGGTCGGGACCCCTGGGGGGGTCGCGAGAGGGTGTCAGAGGGGTCGCCAAAGACCATCAGAAAACTCATTATTTTCTGTTTGTTATGGGGGTTCTGTGTGGGAAGTTAGGCCCAATTCTGTAGTTGGTGAGGTTCAGAATGCTCTTTGGTTGTAGGTGAACTATAAATCCCAGCAACTACAGTTCCCAAGTGTCAAGTCTATTTCCCCCAAACTCCCACCAGTGTTCACATTTGGGCATCTTGAGTCTTCATGCCAGGTTTGGTTCAGATCCATCATTGTTTGAGTCCACAGTGCTCTCTGGATGTAGGTGAACTACAATTCTAAAACTCAAGGTCAATGCCCACCAAACCCTTCCAGTATTTTCTGTTGGTCATGGGAGTCCTGTGTGCCAAGTTTTGGGTCAACTCCATTATTAGTGGAGTTCGGAAAGCTTTTTGATTGTAGGTTAACGGTAAATCCCAGCAACTACAATTCCCAAATAACAAAATCAATCCACACACACACACCCCAATTCCCCCCCTCCAGGATTCAAATTTGGGCGTACTGGGTATTTGTGCTCAATTTGGTCCAGTGAATGACAAGGCATCCTATCAGGTATTTACATGATGATTGATAACAGTAGCAAAATGACAGTTATGAACAAAAATAATGTTATGGTTGGGGGTCACCACAACATGAAGAACTGTATGAAGGGGTCACGGCACTAGGAAGGTTGAGAATCACTGATCTAAGGTCACCCAGTGTGGATTTGAACCCTCGTCTCCAGGCCTGGCTAAATGCTCAAGCCATTACGCAATGCTGGCTCTCCTTTCGGCACAGGCAGCAAGCATCTCCTTTTCCTTCTTGCTGATGCTGGCATTTTCGAACGCGTAATGAGCCGGTCTCCAGGCCCCAGCTGTGCTTTGTGTTCTTAGCGCCTTCCCATATTTTTTGCAGCCTTTTGTTTCTGTTTTATTATCCCGAGCCTCCTTGCGAGCAGAAAAGCCAAGGCGGGCGTGGAATGAGTAATAAGGATAATATTTTTGTGTTTGGGGTGTAAAAGGCCGAAGCCCTCGTGAGAAACCTACGGCGAAGCTGGGGAGCAAAAGAGGTGTTAGTGTGTGTGTGTGTCTGTGTGTATACATGCAGTCATGCCGGCCACATGACCATAATAATAATAATAATAATAATATTTATTTGTACCCCGCCACCATCTCCCCAACGGGGACTCGGGGCAGCTTACATGAGGCCAAGCCCATCAACATAACAACACAATAAAATCAATCAAAACGAACATAATCAATTACATAGAACATAAACAATAAGATACTACAATCCATATAAAACTACAGTAAAATAAAACCATTTCAGACGCAGGACAATGACCTCAGTGGTGTCTACGGACAACGCCGGCTCTTCGGCTTAGAAATGGAGATGAGCACCAACCTCCAGACTCGGACACGACTGGACTTAACATCAGGGCAGGGCCGTAGCCAGGATTTTTGATAACCCCATTAGTGTGGGGGCTGAGTTTGGTTCAGTTTAAATAATGGGGGCTGAGACTGGGTGGAAGAGGGTCTACCCTAGCAAACCTTTTGTATTGTTATCCCAATAACCCCATTAGTGTGGGATATAATGAGCATGGTGATCAGATCATGATATGAATAAACAGAACAGTTTAAATAATGTACCAGTAAGGCCTTTTCGCGGAAGGACCACCCTGAGAATTTCGGGGCTGAAGATCAATCCCAAAGACTGAGATTTACCCCCCGGCTACATGCCTGCATCAGGGGAAAACCTTTACCTATATATATGAAGGGGAGACCATGAAGATTCGCATGACGGGATAATCAAGTAATATTTGAGACCCATTAATAATAATAATAGTAATAATAATAAATCACCTGATATTCAAATGCATTCTAGCACATATTAAAATATAAACATATATGGGGAGTTGCAGGTCCAGTACCGAAAGACCCTCCTATCCCTAGTCTAAATAGATACATAATAATAGTAATAACAACAATAATAATATTGTCAATAGAAATGGAGATGAGCACCACACCCCAGAGTCGGACACAACTGGACTTTACCTTTACCTATATATATATGAATGAAGGGGAGATCATGAAGATTTGCATGAGGGGGTAATCAAGTAATATTTGAGACCCATTAATAATAGTAATAATAATAATAAATCACCTATTATTCAAATACATTCTAGCACACATTAAAATATAAACATATATAGGGAGTTGCAGGTCCAGTACTGAAATACCCCCCCCTATCCCTAGTCTAAATAGATACATAATAATAATAATAATAATAATAATAATAATAATAATTTCAATAGAAATGGAGATAAGCACCAGACCCCAGAGTCAGACACAACTGGACTTAATGTCAGGAGAAAACCTTTACCTTTACCTATATATATGAATGAAGGGGAGAACATGAAGATTCGCATGAGGGGATGGATAATCAAGTAATATCTCAAATATGCATGTTTTCGAACTGTTAGGTTGGCAGGAGCTAGGACTAACAGCGGTGTGCAGACACCTCTCAGGTCATGTTGCCGCCATGATTGCATGGAGTGCAATAATAATAATGCCACTGCCAGCATAGCTCACAACTTCATTAGGGTACGCAAGCCTCTCCCCCACTGCAAGGGGGCGCCAATGGAGAGGCTAGGTAGGGCCTCCCATGCCAAACTGGTCACAATACGCTATCGTACTGATGGTAGCGTGTTCAACTTAAGCCGTCTGAGGGCTCGCACTAAGACTCTAAACTATCTAGTCCCTGAGCTGCTTTTTGGAGACGATGCTGCCCTTGTCGCCCATTCAGAAGCAGCCCTGCAGCACCTAACATCCTGCTTTGCAACAGCTGCAGAGCTGTTTGGGCTGGAAGTCAGGCTGAAGAAAAGGGAAGTCCTCTACCAGCCCGCACCACAGGAATAACACCACCATCCCCACATCAGCATAGGCACATCTGTGCTGAAGTCCGTTGAGCAGTTTGCCTACCTGGGAAGCATCATCTCTTCAGACGCCAAGATTGACAAAGAGATAGATCACAGATTAGCAAAGGCATAGAGTGCTTTCGGAAGGCTTCACAAAAGAGTCTGGAGTAACAAACACCTGAGTCAAAGCGCCCAAATCAGTGTGTACAGAGCTATCATACTGTCTATTGTCCTCTATGGCTCTGAAACATGGGTCACCTATCGGCAACACCTACGACTCCTCGAACGCTTTCATCAGTGCTGTCTTTGCACAATCCTAAATATACACTGGACCGACTATGTGACGAATGTTGCTGTCCTTGAGCAAGCAGGGATCACCAGCATTGAGGCCATGCTATTGAGAAAACAGCTGCGCTGGGCAGGGCAGGGCACGTCTCTAGGATGGAGGGCCACCGCCTCCCGAAGATACTACTCTACGGTGAACTCCCCACGGGTCAGCGCAAGAAAGGTGCCCCAAAAAAGAGATATAAGGACTCTACACTCTACAATGCATCTCGGAGATCTGATGGCAGTTCACCTTTTTCCCAGCAACCCACAAGGAGTTCATGGAATTTAGCACGGAGTACATGATCTCCCTGTTTCCAAGCTTCAGGTGGAAACAACAATGGTCCACCCTGGCCTCACATCGGGAGGCATGGAGACGCACTATCCACAATGCTGCGGCCTTTCGAGAAGACACGCCGAACGGGTCTTGAAGAGAAACGACAATGCAGAAAGTACGGCAACTTGGAAACAACATCGCCCAAGGAGACTTTCTGCTGTGCTTTTTGCAACCGGACTTGCCTATCTCAGATTGGCCTTTTTAGTCATTAACGCGCTTGTAAAAAGCGTGGGATGAGTCCTTCCTAAAGAATCTTGGTTCACGAAGTAATACCGAGAGAGAGAGAGAGTAATAATAATAATAATAATAATAAATCACTTATTTTTCAAATACATTCTAGCACATCTGTATATACCTTAATAAAGCGGAATGTTTGTATGTATGTATGTGTGCGGAGGGCGGATATGTGGCAGCTATTTGCATAAAGTCCTTTGATTGGCCAGCCTCGCCACTCCAAAATTCTAAGGCACCAGACAGAGGGCATTGATTGCCACTGCTTAGCCAGCAACCCAGAATCCAGGCCTCTACATTCAAACAACAGGATTTCTTCCCACTGAGGGGAAAAATGCACCATCAACATTCCCTCCCCACTTGGCTCTGTGAAAACAAAATGGATTCCTGTTTTCTCCTCCCCCTCAGCTTTTAGAAAAATGCCTGCCATTGCCTTTTAAAGTTACCATTACCAGCAGAGCAGGCCAGAACATTACAGGCCCCAAAAGAGAGTTTAGGACAGGATGGGCCATGAATGATGGGATTTGCACTACCTTCACCCAATTAACTTCCCAGAAAACACTGTAGCCCCTACAAATCACAAACCAGGCCCAAAATGTACAGTACGGCTTCATTAACTTGATTTCCCTGACTAGGCCTCAGTTAATGGGACATTGTGTATGGCCTGAATTAACAGTAACCAACCTTGGCACACTGAGCCCCTATGACCCATGATTCATTCTACTGCAGTTTGGAGTAGGGAGGACCATGGATGATGGGACTTGAAGTACCATCACAGCTTATGAGATTTGTAGTACTTTCAAACTCTTCATTCCCCACAGACCATGGCGGCCCTGAACCACAAGCGGCCCTGAACCACAAGACCAAACTTGGCACACAGTACCCCCATGACCCACACTCCATCCTACTGCAGTTTAGAGGAGGATGGACCATGAACTTGATGGGATTTCAAGTACCTCCATTCACTTCCCAAGCCCGCTGACTCACCATCATCCAGTGCATAATCATGACCACACTTGGCACAAAAGCCCCCAGTATTGAGGAGGATGACCCAATGGGACGTCCACCTGATGCAGTTCAGAGGGCGGACCACGGGTGATGGAACTTGAAGTACCTCCACTCATTTCACCAGACCATTGCCAACCTCATCCAAACACTGATCAAGACCAAACTTGGCACACAGAGCCCCCATGACTCATTCTACATTCTGGTGCAGTATTGAGGATGGACCACGAATGATGGGACTTGAAGTACCTCCACTCACTTCCCAAGACTGCTGCGACCCTCATTCAATGACTAATCAAGACCAAACTTGGCACACAAAGCCCTCATGACCCACTCTACATCCTGGTGCTGTTTGGAGGGGGATGGACCATGGATGACGGGACTTGAAGTACCTTCACTCACATTCTGAGACTACTGCGAACCTCATCCAATGAATGATCAACACCAAACGTGGCACTAAGAGCCCCCATGACCCACTCTACATCCTGGTGCTGTTGGGAGGGGGATGGACCATGGCCAATGGGACTTGCAGTACCTTCACTAACTTCCTGAGACCACTGCAAGCCACATACACATCTAATAGGAACCAACCTTGGCACACAATGCCTTCCTCAAATAACCCGGGCACCGCCGGGTCCTCAGCTAGTATTAAAATATAGACAAGGTGGCTTGGTCTCCCCATACCACCGAGAAGTGGCCACAATTCGTTACAATCCACTCAAAAAATACCATGAAAAAAAGCTATTTTCCTGCTATTGTGTCTGTTTCCTAAATTAAATATTTTTTTTCAAGTAAAGGGCTCAATCCTAAATGAAAAGGTTGGCTTTCTGTTGCAAGGGGGAGGGTGGGGACCACACTCTGAGCCGTCTTGAAGGGAAGCCCCACTAGGGACCACTCCATCATGGAGGTGCTCCCCTTCCTCACATTCTGGTTCCAAGACAAAGACCATATTTCACTTTTTAAAGCTTTTGTCTGGCACATAGTTCCTTGGCTGCCTCCTTTCTGAAGCCAGATTCCCTAAAGCCGGGTTGAGGGCACCCCCTGGCGGCACCAAAGGCCCCTCGTCTCCATCCTCCAGATCAGTATTTCTCAACCTTCCTAATGCCGTGACCCCTTAATACAGTTAATACCCCCCCCCCAACCATAACATTATTTTCGTTGCGACATCATAATTGTCATTTTGCTCCTGTTATGTAAATATCTGATTGCCAGTCAGTCAGTCAGTAGCCTTTATTTCGGTCAACAAACCATCGGCTAAGTCAGGTGAAAATAGAACCATAGAATACAACATTTAAGAAATTAATAACATTGCATTTGGGTTATGATTAATAAGAACAAGTGTCACAGTTCGCTATCGGTTGAATGACTGTCTTTATCATTTAAAACAGGAACTGATTGCCAATTAATAGTAAGTGTTCTGAGTACTCTTTGTTACACTCTTAGTGTTTACAGGTTATTAATGAAGCACTTACTGCTTTTTGCCGCTGCAAATAGAAATTTGGCCACCTGCTACGTCACCCTTTTTTCAAGATCAGACAGTAAATAAGTACAGTACCAATTTAGGGTTCTTCCTGGCCATTTGGTGAGTAGAGGGATATTAACCTTAGTCTATCATCCCTGTAAATTGTGCAAATAAAAAGTACATGTATTACAGTTTCTATTTTACCCTCCCCGCAAGGGCAAACTCTGTGTTCATAATCAGTCCCTTTGTATCTACCTTCTAGTATGGCTGATTTGAGGGCATTAGATCTGCCCCAACTGAAAGCAAGACGAAATTTTGGGATATTTAAATTTTCTAAGTATTTGGCACCTCCCAAAGGATTAAATGTTAGGCCTAAATTTGGTGGAGAGCATGTGGAGCATGCCAGAGTCATTGAGGCCTGTTTGTCTATGTCACTGATTCGTTCTGCTAAGGTCTGCATTGTCTTTTTATGCTCAAGACTGCTCAGAATGTTCTCTGAGAGGCCCATCTGCCTAAGTTTCTGATTTAATGCTTTGATTCGGTGGGATTTAAAGAGGTCTTCTTGAATCAAATATGTATAGCCCGCTTCGGCCCTTTGTACATACTCTATCCAGTATCCTAGGGCCCTTCTCCAAGCTAGTGATTCGAGAGAGGCTGTTCCTGATTCCAATCTTAAGACCGCAGATGGAACGCAATTGGGGACAGCAAATAGTTTTCTGAGAAACCCCGATTGAACTTGTTCTACTTTAGATGTGAAGCCTGTGATCCAAACTGGAATTGCATATAGTAATTGGGCTGTTACCTTTGCTTGGAAGACCTTTGTTGCAGCTGGGATATACTGGCCACCTTTGGTATAGAAAAGCGAATTATTGCTTTACTACTGGATAGAGCGTTTTGTACAGCTATTTTTTTGGTGGCATCCCCAGGAAGCTGTGGCCTGAAAGGTAACCCCTAAATATTTAAAACTGGAGACTTGTTCTATTAAGTTCTTTCCTATGTACCAGTTATGCCTGGCCCGCTTATTTGAGAAGATCATAATTTTGGTTTTACTATAGTTGATCTTTAGCAGGTTTTCTCACAGTATTGGTTGAATGCACTCAGCACTCGCTTGAGTCCTACCTTGGTGTAGGATATGAGGGCAGCATCATCTGCATAGAGCAAAAGGGGTATATTGGTGGATGAGATTTTAGGGGGATGTCCATTTGGTAGTGAGACATGAGTGGCCAGGTCGTTCAGGTATAGATTAAACAGGATAGGGGCCAGGATGCACCCCTGGCGTACCCCTCTATTTACTGCTATTGGTTTTGAGAGATTGCTTTGTACACCACATCTTACTTGTGTTGATTGCAGGATGTATTATAATGTGCTTATAATATTATATAATCTGCTTATAATATAATATATTGTATTTACATATAATATTGATAATATTATAATGTAATACAATATAATCTCTCGGCATTACTTCGCGAACGAAGATTCTTAGGAAGGGCTCATCCCACGCTTTTTACAAGGGCGTTGATGACTAAGCTGTGCTACTGCTGAGCTGTGCTACTGTTCTATTGTTCTGCTTGCTGTATGTTGTTTTTAGTTCTTTTAAGTGTTTTATTGCCTGTTTTTACTATGCCTTTCGGCTCCTGTAAGCCGCCGCGAGCCTCAGGGAGTCGGCGGCATGGAAGCCCGAAAAATAAATAAATAAATAAATAAAAAGGCCAATCTGAGATAGGCAAGTCTGGTTGCAGAAAGCACAGCAGAAAGTCTCCGTGGGTGATGTTGTTTCCAAGTTGCGGTTCTTTCTGCGTTGTTGTTTCTCTTCGAGACCCATTCGGCGTGTCTTCTCGAAAGAAGCCGCAGTATTGTGGATAGTGCGTCTCCATGCCTCCCGATGTGGACCATTGTTGGTGATCAATCTGGCCGAGCCTGAGATGTTGTTTCAGGGAGTCCTTATATCTCTTTTTGGGGGCGCCTTTCTTGCGCTGACCCATGGGGAGTTCACCGTAGAGTAGTATCTTTGGGAGACAGTGGTCCTCCATCCTAGAGACGTGCCCTGCCCAGCACAGCTGTGTTCTCAATAGCTTGGCCTCAATGCTGGTGATCCCTGCTTGCTCAAGGACAGCAACATTAGTCACATAGTCGGTCCAGTGTATATTTAGGCTTGTGCGAAGACAGCGCTGATGAAAGTGTTCGAGGAGTCGTAGGTGTTGGAGAAAGGTGACCCATGTTTCAGACCCATAGAGGAGAATAGACAGTACGATAGCTCTGTACATGCCAATTTTGGTGCTTTGCCTCAGGTTCTTGTTGCTCCAGACTCTTTTGTGAAGCCTTCCGAATGCACTCTATGCCTTTGCTAATCTCTGATCTATCTCTTTGTCAATCTTGGCGTCTGAAGAGATGATGCTTCCCAGGTAGGTGAACTGCTGAATGGACTTAAGCACAGATTTGCCTATGCTTACATGGGGATGATGGTGTTCTTCCTGTGGTGCAGGCTGGAAGAGAACTTCCTTTTTCTTCAGGCTGACTTCCAGGCCAAACAGCTCTGCAGCTGTTGCAAAGCAGGATGTGAGGCGCTGCAGGCAGATCCTGGAACGTCTAGGATGTCCCCCGAAATTCCTCAATATTTATTTATGTATTTATTATTCAATTTTGTATACCGCTCCTCCCTGCGGGCTCGGGGCGGTTCACGCAACAATCAGATTGAACAACCAGATTGGACATACATAAAACAGCAGTCTACATAAAATTTTAACATTACATAAAATTCATATAAAACAATAGTCATACAGGCAGTTTAGATATCCGGGCTTCAATTAAAGGCAAGCCTAAAAAGAGTGGTCTTGCATGCCCTCCGGAAGGGCATGAGCTCTGTAATCGCGCAAACATCGTCCGGAAGTGTGTTCCACAATACCGGGGCCGCTGTTGAAAAAGCTCGTTGCCTTGTCGTGGACAGGTGACAGGAGCGGACTGATAGTACAGTTAGCAGGTTTTGCTCCTCTGAGCATAGTGATCTCGGGGAAACATATGGGGTAAGGTGGTCCCTCAGGTACACTGGCCCTAGACCGTGCAAGGCCTTAAAGGTCAAAACCAGCACCTTGAAGACAATTCGGTACTCAATTGGTATCCAGTGCAATTGCTGTAGGATGGGAGTAATATGCTCTCTCACTGGTGCTCCCACCAGTAAGCGAGCGGCAGCGTTTTGCACTAGCTTGAGTTTCCGGATTGTCGACAAGGGAAGGCCAATGTAGAGGGCGTTACAGTAGTCTAGCCTCGAGATGACTGTCGCTTGGATCACTGCAGCCAGGTCGTCCCTGGACAGGTAGGGTGCCAGTCACCTAGCCTGTTGTAGATGGAAAAATGATGTTTTGCTAACAATGGAGACCTGGGTCTCCATGGTCAGCAATGGGTCCAGCTGGACCCCCAGGCTTTTTACCAAAGGTGACGGGCTTAACTGCTCGCCATCCAGGGTAGGCAACCGGCACTCATCCAGCCCAGGGCGACCGGGCCACAGAATCTCCGTCTTCGATGGATTCATCTTCAGCCGGCTGGAACGCAGCCAACCAGTCACGGCCTCAAGGCATTGATGGAAACTATCGGGTACGGTGTCCGGCCTGCCGTCCATTCCCAGCACCAGCTGGGTGTCATCAGCGTACTGATAACACTCCAGACCAAAATCGCGAACCAGCTGGGCCAGCGGACGCATATTGATGTTGAATAATAAAGGGGAAAGGATGGCTCCCTGGGGGACCCCACAACTTAATGGGAGTCTCCCAGAGACCCCCCCCCTCTCCACTCATTGTCCCCGATCTTGGAGGAAGGAGGCCACCCATTTAAGGGCAGTCCCCCTAACTCCCGTCACGGCTAAACGGTGGGTCAATAATGCATGCTCTACTGTATCGAACGCTGCCGTGAGATCTAACAACACGAGCAGGGCTGACCCGCCATGGTCCAGCTGGCGGCGAAGTTGGTCTGTAATGGCGACATGCATGGTCTCCGTCTCATGCCCAATACGGAAGCCGGACTGGAAGGGATCAGCTGTGTCAACTAAGAACTGTTGCAGCTGATCCGCTACTGCTCTCTCAATTACCTTTCCTAGGAACGGCACGTTGGAAACAGGTCGGTAATTGGAGGGAGCTGAAGGATCTAAATTCGGCTTCTTCAGCAGCGATCTTACCATGGCCTCTTTCAAACCCCCTGGGAACACTCCTTGCTCAAAGGAGCTGTTGATAATCTTACCCAGGGGGTCTCGTAACCCCTAGCAAATTATGGTGGGGTGTGTTTCTGTTCCAAGTAATAAAAGATCAATGTGGGAGATCACTTTCACAATATTATTTCAATTTATTTCATCTTCATTCTTTTCCAATTATGCGTGGATGGTGGATTGCAGATCCATATGGCATCAAAACATTGGTGTTTTTCTTTACAAAATTATAATCCATAAGGTAACATGCCATCAAATATAATTCGGATTACACTCAATGTCGGGTCGACGGTATCTTCGGTCCTGAAGAAGCCGGAAACGGCGAAACGGATGGCTTGATACCGTCGACCCGACATTGAGTGTAATCCGAATTATATTTGATGACATGTTACCTTATGGATTATAATTTTGTAAAGGAAAACACCAATGTTTTGATGCCATATGGATCTGCAATCCACCATCCACGCATAATTGGAAAAGAATGAAGATGAAATAAATTGAAATAATATTGTGAAAGTGGTCTCGTAACCCCTCCCAGCAAGATCTAACAAGCCAGGAGGGGCAGGTAGTTGGTCTAGCTGCAACCAGTAACTTGTTGACAGCTGCTGCGTCCAGCAATTGGAAACGGGTGAAGGTGGGCCCACCGAGAGGCGGCGGAGTCTCGAGTTCACTTACTGTATCAAATGTGGCTGGGATGTCCCAGCGGAGAATCGAGATTTTTTCGGTGAAATAGTTCTGGAAAGCCTCAGCTGAAGGAGCCAAATCCCTATCGTTTAGGACAGTCGGAATTGTTGTCAACGATCGAATTATCTTAAAAGGTTGAGCTGGGCGTGAACTAGCCGACTCTATCAAGGAAGAATAATAGACTTTTTTGGCATCCTTGATAGCTTGCTCATAAACATCTTTAAATTGTTTATAAGCTAATCTCGATGCTCCGTCATGGAGGCCTCGCCACACGTCCTCTAGCTGTCTCTTCCTCCGTTTCATCACTCGCAGCTCCTCAGTAAACCAAGGTGAGCGATTTCTATGGGGGGCGAGAGAGCGTCTGGGGGCAATCTCATCTAAGGCAGCGGAAAGACAGGTGTTCCAAAGTTCCACTTGCCTGTCGACTGAGTCGCTGGTGAGCTCCAAGTCCCTCAGACATTCAGGAACCTAGTGGGTTCCATAAGTCTCTTCGGGCGAACCAAAATGGGTTCGGCACCCTTACAGGGCGGAGAGGTCATCTCGCGTCGGACTTCCAGGACACTGTGATCCGACCATGGAACCTCTATATGATTATCCTGTTACATGAGGGCCAGCGCTGTCAAGTCAGATACGGCGATGCTCTCTCAGAGCCCTTTCTAATAACTAATGGAGTGAAACAAAGTTGTGTTCTTGCACCAACTCTATTTACAATCTTCTTCAGCATGATGCTCCAAAGGGCTACGGCAGACCTCGAAGAAGACGGCATATATATATGCTATCGCAGTGTTTCCCAACCAGTGTGCTGGGGCACACTAGTGTGCCGTGAGCGATCATCAGGTGTGCCGTGGGAAAATTGGAACCTATCATTGGTGGGGTTCAGAAGTCTAGTGTGTTGAAGTATAAAAATCCTAATGCCCACCAAACTCTTACAGCATTTTCTCTTGGTTATGGGAGTTCTGTGTGGGAAGTTTGTGTCTTTCTGCCATTCCTGCCAGGATATCTATGTTGAGTTCATCGAAACAGGCCCAGGTTTCACACTGAGTGTATAAATACATTTTTAAAACATATTAACTATATGTATTACTGCGTTAGAGTGTCATTTTGGTTGGTGGTGTTCCCCAGGATTTTGCAAATGTAAAAAGTGTGCTGCGGCTCAAAAAAGGTTGGGAAACACTGCGCTATTGTACTGATGGTAGCATGTTCAACTTAAGCCGTCTGAGGGCTCGCACTAAGACTCTAAACTATCTAGTCCGTGAGCTGCTTTTTGGTGACGATGCCGCCCTTGTCACCCATTCAGAAGCAGCTCTGCAGCGCCTCACATCCTGCTTTGCAACAGCTGCAGAGCTGTTTGGGCTGGAAGTCAGCCTGAAGAAAAGGGAAGTCCTCTACCAGCCCGCACCACAGGAAGAACACCATCATCCCCACATCAGCATAGGCAAATCTGTGCTTAAGTCCGTTCAGCAGTTCACCTCCCTGGGAAGCATAATCTCTTCAGACCCCAAGATTGACAAAGAGATAGATCAGAGATTAGCAAAGGCATAGAGTGCATTCGGAAGGCTTCACAAGAGTCTGGAGCAGGGGTGCTCATTAGGTAGATCATGATCTACTGCTAGATCTCGAAGGGCGTCCTGGTAGATCCCAGGCAGATCGCAGGCACAGTGTGTATGGCTCCCATGCAATTTGTGAGGAATGCCCAGGGGCTTATTATATTCACATTTAGTTGAATTCAGTCTTAACATGTATTATATGGCTCTCACTGAAATAAATTTCCTAATATTTTGCTTTTATGGCTCTCTGAGTAGTGGGTAGGGAGATCTTTGGGACTTGGTTGTTTTATAAGAAGCTCGCATGCTGGAAAAGTGTGAGCACCCCTGATCTGGAGCAACAAGCATCTGAGGCAAAGCACAAAAATCAGTGTGTGCAGAGCTATCGTACTGTCTGTTCTCCTTTATGGATCTGAAACATGGGTCACCTATCGGGTCACCTATCACCTACGACTCCTCGAACGTTTTCATCTGCACTGTCTTCGCATAATCCTAAATATACACTGGACCCGATACATCCAAATTTGAATAGTGGTGGGGTTGGAGGGGGGATGCCACGGGTCAGCGCAAGAGAGGCGCCCCCAAAAGAAATATATGGACTCCCTGAAACAACATCTCAGGCTCGGCCAGATTGATCACCAACAATGGTCCACCCTGGCCTCACATTGGGAAGCATGGAGACGCACTGTTCACAATGCTGCGGCCTCTTTTGAGAAGACACGCTGAATGGGTCTCGAAGAGAAACGACAACGCAGAAAGAACTGCAACTTGGAAACAACATCACCCAAGGAGACTTTCTGCTGTGCTTTCTGCAACCAAACTTGCCTATCTCAGATTGGCTTTTTTAGTCATCAACACGCTTGAAAAAAGCGTGGGATGAGTCCTTCCTAAGAATCTTCGTTCATGAAGTAATGCCGAGAGATTATTATTATTACTAGCTGTACCCGGCACGTGTTGCTGTGCCCTATTTAGAAGATACGAGAAAGTCTGCGTATGTAAGGGTTGGAATTGATGTTACTTATGGTCTTGGTGGGGTCATGGCTGTGTCGTTGTGGGTTGTTCTGGTGGGTGGGATGTTGAAGTCCTGGGGAGTTGTCGGTGTGTGGTGTTCCTGGCGTTCTGCAGAGCTTGTGGATATACAATGTTTTTTGTCTTTCTGTCTGTTGTGTTGATGGATTGTAGAGGTTCTGTGGTTTCCCAACTCTGGATTTGAAAAAAGAAACTGTTTTTCTGTTCTGGTGTTTGTTCTGCCCTTTTTCGTTTGATGTATGTAGCGTTGCGAGTGTGTCGTCCGATGCTGTTCTTTTTAGAAGGCATGGCTTGTCTTTTCGGTCAGCTTATGCCTGTGTGGAAGGAAGGAATGGAATACAAATGGGTTGAGCAGTAGACACAAGGTTGTGTTATGTGCGAATTGTGTTGTGTGTAGGTATTATTTTTTTGGTGAGTTAGTGGGTTTGTGGTGGAATTGTGGGTGGTAGTATGTTGTGGAATGCTTGTGTGGGTGGGGTGTTTTGGGTGTTTGTAGAGTATCAGTGCAGTGTTGTGTTGTGGTTGGAGTATAGGTGGTGTTGGTTTTTGTTTGTGGTGGTGGTAGGTGTTGTGTGCGCAGGGTCCCGTAAGGTTGGGGGGATGGGTTGTGATAGGAAGTTGTGTTGTGTTGTGTGGGTAGGAATTGCTGGAGAATTGCTCCCTCATAGAGTTTGGTTTTGACAGTTTAACCCTCAAACACCAACTGACTGAACTCAAATCACTCAGCATTCTATCCTAGTCTTGGCTGGCTGTGCCCAGCGTTACTATGGTTACTCAGCCTCCCTGCATTTTGTGTGGGCCGATGTTGGCCAATGGGTTTCGCTTGCTGCCGCAGAGGATGCTGGGAAATGTAGGGTTTGTTTGTATCATTGTTTTGGGGGCCTTCTAGGTTTTGGGGGGGAAAGTTTCTTTGCTAAAAACCTTCCTTGCCTGAGGCCTATTTGTTTTGGCAAGTTTGGTGTCTCTGCCTTGGAAGGTTTCTCTGTCTCTGTCAGTCGTTCGGTGATGGGACCTCCTTTATATAATAGATTATTATTATTATTAGTAGTAGTAGTAGTAGTAGTAGTAGTATTATCAGAAACCGGCCAAGCACAGCAGAGGAGGACTTTTAGTGGGAGGATTCGCTGTCTGTTTCCAAAAAGGAAGCAAAGGACAGGCAGTGAGATGGTCAGCCATGTCTGCCAAAGGTGTTCCTAAGACTATTTTATTTATTTATTTATTTATAAATTCGATTTGGTAGACCGCTCTCTCCGGAGCCCAGAGCGGTTTACAACATAAAATCAATAAAACATCAATAAACAGATAAAAGACGTATACCCAAAAGCCCCCCTCCCCACAAATGATCCCGGCAAGCAATAATACGCAGAGGCAATACATGGCAGGACGGTATGTTGGCAGCTGGCAACTAAGGAGGCATCAGTTGGGACCAAATGCCTGCCTATATAGCCAAGTCTTCACAGACTTGCGGAAGGCCAACAAACCCCGTAGTGCTCGTATCTCCTCCGGCAGAGAATTCCAGAGGGTCGGAGCGGCCACTGTAAATGCTCTCTGCCGGGTGCTCGACAGCCTACAGATCTTAATACTAGGGACCTCTAGTAGATTAAGCCCCTCTGAGCGCAGTGATCTTCTGGGTTTGTATGGGGTAAGACGCTCCCTCAAGTACACTGGCCCCAAACCATATAAGGCCTTGAAAGTTAGAACTAACACCTTGAAGGAGACCCGGAATTCGATGGGAAGCCAGTGCAGTGCACGCAGGAGTGGGGTCACATGCGCAGATCTTGGGGCTCCCGACAGCAAGCGCACTGCTGCGTTCTGCACCAGCTTAAGTTTCCGGATCGCCGACAAGGGTAGGCCAATGTACAGCGCATTACAGTAATCAAGCCTCGAGATGACCGTGGCTTGGATCACCATGGCCAGGTCGCAGCGGGAGAGGTAAGGAGCCAGACTGCCGCAGATGGTAGAACGCTGTCTTGCAAGCGCAGGCAATCTGTGCTTCCATCGACAGTTGGGTGTCTAGCTGGACCCCAAGGCTCTTAACTAGGGGCTGTGGGCGAAGTGCCACACCATCAAACGTCGGCAACTGGGTCTCTACCCCCTCCGGGCGGCCCAGCCACAAAATCTCCGTCTTCGTCGGGTTCACCTTCAACTTACTGGCTCGCAGCCATCCAGTTACGGCTTCTAGGCAGAGATGGAAATTATCGGGTACAGATTCCACCCCGGGGTCCATCCTCAGAATGAGCTGGGTGTCATCAGCGTACTGGTGACATTCCAGCCCAAAACTCCGTACCAATTGGGCGAGTGGTCGCATGTAGATGTTAAATAACAGCGGGGAGAGAATGGCCCCTGAGGGACTCCACAATGTAAGGGGCCCTCGGAGGCCACCCCTCCCCACTTCACTCGCTGCAGGCGGTTTTGGAGGAAGGAGGACAGCCAGTTGAGGGCTGTCCCCTCACCCCGCCACCGCGAGGCGGTGTGTCAAAGTTGGTAATCGACAGTATCAAACGCTGCCGTGAGGTCCAATAACACGAGCAGCGCCGATCCGCCTCGATCCAAGTGGCAACGGAGTAGGTCTGTGATGGAGACCTATCAGAAATATATGTTTTCGGATGGTCTTTGGCAACCCCTTTGAAACCCCCTTGCGACTCCCCCAGGGTTCCCAACACCCAGGTAGAGAAACACTGCTCCAGAGGATGTTCAAACCACACTCAGGAGGACAAGAAGCACCAAAAGGTGGCAAATGGTTGAACATTTAATCTCCTTAAAAAAAATAACAAACCCAAAACAAAGCAAAAAGCAACGAGTCCCCAGCCAACTCAGACAAAAATCAGGCAAAATAACACCCAGGGAGAAGGCCTTTTGTTGTGGGAGAGCCTTTGGAGCCATCTACGAAACCGGTTTGCCGTCTAGGCGCCAACGCATTGGTTTGCAACGCTCCTCTTTCAAATAGTGTTTTGTTTGCAGACCATCTGCGCTTTCGGAACAAAAGAAAGAATTTGGGGCAAGTGTATTAGCGGTGCTTGCTTTCTGCCCACAGAGACACAAGCCTCCTCCCGTCTTGCGATGCGGAAGATCAGGCCAACGTGAGACTTGGCTTCCCAAATAAGAACTCTTCCTTGCCAAGGAATTTTCCATCGGTTCCCCCAATTTTGAGCACTTTCGAGCACCGAGGAGTACACTTCACGCACCAAAAATAAAGGGAAAGCAAAGAGATACCGAGGGAAAGCGGACACCGCAGATAAGAGGCTTTTGTAACGTTTCCCCTTGACGCCAAGTCTGGGGGTTGGTGCTCATCTCCATTTCGAGCCGGCGTTGTCCATAGACACCTCCAGGTTGTAGCCGGCACAACTGCATGGAACACCGTTACATTCCCGCCGGTGTGGTACCTATTGATCTACTCACATTCGCACATTATCGAACTGCTAGGTTGGCAGAAGCTAAGGCTAACAGCAGGAGCTCACCCCACTCCCCGGATTCGAACCTGCAGCCTTTCGGTCAGCAAGTTCAGCAGCTCAGCGGTTTAACCCGCTGCGCCACCGGGGCTCCCTTTGTAAGATAGGAACACTATTTAGCATCACATCATCTATCACACTCGGAATTTGGGAACTGAAGGACATTTATTAGGGAAGGAAGAGAATTCTCATTTGGGAAATAATTCCATTGTGCGTTGTCGAAGACTTTCATGGCCGGAATCACTGGGTTGCTGAGAGTTTTCCGGGCTGCCTGGCCATCTTCCAGGAGCATTCTCTCCTGACATTTCACCCACATCTATGTCAGGCATCCCCAGGGGTTTATTATTATTTATTATATTTATTTACGACATTTATATTTACATTTATATAGGTTGTGAGGTATGTTGGAAAGTAGGCGAGTGGGGTTTATATATCTGTGGAATAATGTCCAGGGTGGGAGAAAGAACTCTTGTCTGTTGGAGGCAAGTGCGAATGTTGCAATTGGCCGGCTTAATTAGCACTGAAATGCCTAGCAGCTTCAAAGCCTGGCTGCTTCCTGCCTGGGAGAATCCTTTGTTGGGAAGTGTTAGCGGAGCACTTGATGAACCAACCTGGACACAGCATATTCCAGTAGAGTCTCGCTTATCCAACATGACGCATCCCCCCCCCCAATCCAAAATTGAAAGTTTGTCTCCACTATTTCATTTTATTATTATTATTACTATTTCTGATGTATTTTGTTCTGTATTTTGTATTTTACTGTGTCGTATTGTATTTTAGAAGGACTTGGCCTCATATTAGCTGGGAGATGGTGGCGGGGTATAAATAAAGTTTATGTTATTATTATAAACAGGCCAACAGAACGTTGGATAAGCGAAAATGTTGGATAATAAGGAGAGATTAAGGAAAAGCCTATTAAACGTCAAATTACACTATGATTTTACAAAATAAGCACCAAAACAACATGTTTCATAACAAATCGCCAGAAAAAGCAGTTCAATACATGGTAACGTTATGTACTAATGACAGGAAACAATCAGGGCCAGCTAATCACCTCCCAACAAAGGATTCCCCAGGCAGGAAGCAGCCAGACCTTGAAGCTGCAAGGCTTTACAACGCTAATCAAGGTGATTAATAGCAGGGCTGCCCAGGAAATCGATTGCAATCGGCCAGTCGATCCCGGAACCGGAGGTCGATCCCAGCCGGATGGGGCGCTTCTCAGAGGGGGCGGAGCCAGGTTGCGCCAAGCCCCACCCCCTCCCGGCTTCGACACTCCCAGCAGCTTCTCCAGGCTTGAGGATGGCAATGCCAAGCCAGTGGTGGCATAGCTAGCACAAGACTGGCTTGGCATTGCCATCCTCAAGCCTGGAGAAGCTGCTGGGAGCTCCAAAGCCAGAGGGGAAGGGGGAGGGGCTTGGCACGCCCTAGCTCCGCCCCTCTGGCTTCCGCTACCAGCAGCTTCTCCAGGCTTGAGGATGGCAATGCCAAGCCAGTGGTGACATAGCTAGCACAAGGCTGCCATCCTCAAGCCTGGAGAAGCGGCTGGGAGCTCCAAAGCCAGAGGGGGAGGGGCTTGGCACGGCCTGGCTCCGCCCCCTCTGGCTTCCGCTTTACCAGCAGCTTCTCCAGGCTTGAGGATGGCAATGCCAAGCCAGTGGTGGCATAGCTAGCACAAGGCTGCCATCCTCAAGCCTGGAGAAGCTGCTAGGAGCTCCAAAGCCAGAGGGGAGGGGCTTGGCACAGCCTGGCTCCGCCCCCTCTGGCTTCCGCTTTACCAGCAGCTTCTCCAGGCTTGAGGATGGCAATGCCAAGCCAGTGGTGGCATAGCTAGCACAAGGCTGCCATCCTCAAGCCTGGAGAAGCTGCTGGGAGCTCCAAAGCCAGAGGGGAGGGGCTTGGCATGGCCTGGCTCCGCCCCCTCTGGCTTCCGCTTTACCAGCAGCTTCTCCAGGCTTGAGGATGGCAATGCCAAGCCAGTGGTGGCATAGCTAGCACAAGGCTGCCATCCTCAAGCCTGGAGAAGCTGCTGGGAGCTCCAAAGCCAGGGGAGGGGCTTGGCATGGCCTGGCTCGCCCCCTCTGGCTTCCGCTCTACCAGCAGCTTCTCCAGGCTTGAGGATGGCAATGCCAAGCCAGTGGTGACATAGCTAGCACAAGGCTGCCATCATCAAGCCTGGAGAAGCTGCTGGGAGCTCCAAAGCCAGAGGGGGGCTTGGCACGGCCTGGCTCCACCCTCTGGCTTCCGCTTTACCAGCAGCTTCTCCAGGCTTGAGGATGGCAATGCCAAGCCAGTGGTGGCATAGCTAGCACAAGGCTGGCTTGGCACTGCCATCCTCAAGCCTGGAGAAGCTGCTGGTAGAGCTGAAGCCAGAGGGGGGGCGGAGCCAGGCTGTGCCAAGCCCCGCCCCCTCCCCTCGGCTTTGGAGCTCGCAGCAGTTTCTCCTCCTTGAGGGTGTCAATGCCAAGCCAGCCTTGGGCTAGCTATGCCACCACTGGCTATCATCCTTTTGATTCCGCCTTCCACTAACCACAGTCCTATGAAGGTATTTCTGATTTAGCATCAGCTGTATATTGAGCCATTTTCCATCTCCCACTCCCTACGTCTTAGGGGATTCCTATTTGGACACTTACAGGCAATTGCCTTAATTATTGAACTATATATTCGGAGTAGCGGCTCTCCTTTTGTGGAAGGACTTGAATTGAATGTAATGTAAGATCATCCTCGGTGTATAATACTGAATTATTTTGCGACTTGTGCAATTGAATGTATTTAACTATTGATGTGTTCATCGACTCTATTTCTATCTACGCAACTAAATGATTGTTTTTTAATTGTGTTTGGTATTCACTTGATTATTGCTACCCTATTTGCTCTTTTGGCACTGCCATCCTCAAGCCTGGAGAAGCTGCTGGTAGAGCTGAAGCCAGAGGGGGGCGGAGCCAGGCCATGCCAAGCCCCGCCCCTCCCCTCTCCAGCCTTGAGGAGGTAGGTAGATCTTTCTGACTTGGTTTTATTATAAGTAGCTCGCATGCTGCAAAAGTGTGGACACCCCTGTTAATAGCAACAATCCCACCTGCCTCAAGCACCCTGGACATTATTCCATAGATATATAAACTCAATTTTCCTAGTTTCCAACAGACCTCACTCCTTTGTTGAGAGGTGATTAGCTGTCCCTGATTGTTTCTTGTCTGGAGTTCCCCTATTTTTGATTATTTACGGTTATAACAGATCTCACAACTTCCGAGGATGCCTGCCACAGATGCAGGCAAAACGTCAGGAGAGAATGCTTCTGGAACATGGCCAGGCTGCCCGGAAAACCCGCCGCAACCCAGGCGAGAAACAGTGGTCTGTCTCCAGTACCCGAGGGCCTAACTGTGCAGCACGATGCTCTCACTCCTTATGTCAACAGAGCAATCGATGGAGCTTGCCCACCCAACCCATTTCCAAAGGGAGGGAGCTTGAGCCATTTGCTTCCAAGGCCCCCAAAAGGGAGACCTAAGCAAGGTTTGGGCCAAACAAAGGCACCAGAAGGAGTTGCTCCCAGGCACGTTCTGGCATTGGTGAGCCCAAGGAGAGCAATTGAGAAACGGGTCCAAGGGAGCCGGTGGGCGGAAATGTTTTGCCCTTGTTCCACAGGCACGTGCGATTGTTTAAGAACCAAAGGCAATTGGTTAAGAGGAGTAGCTGGTCCACCTGGGCTTGGTTCCCCGGCCCGTCCCAGTCCACGGTGCCTTCCCTGCAAGGAAAACGAACCCAATCCCAGGCTAGGAGGGGTTGATCGCACTGCTACAGATTTCCGGGGCTTCTGGTCCTCAGAGAAGCGAGCCGACACCAGCCTTCGGGTGGAAACAATGTAATGGACCCTTTACTTGCCCACCCCCATCCCGCGTCCCCTCTTCGGATTGCAGGGCCGTCCGCCCTGCGCTGCCGCCCTGCCTGCAGGGGCTCCGGGGCAACCCCTCTCCCAGGAGCTCCTTGGCCAAAGTCCCTCAGGGCTTCCGGAGGGAATCAGTCCTGAGGTGGGCAGCTGGCCAGGTGCCTCTCCCAATCCACTTCAATCACCTTGTACAGCTCCATGGTGGCCCGGGCGTCCTCCACGGAGGAATGGCCATTATGACCGACCTGGAGGGGAGAGAGAGGCAGCCTGAGAGAAGGAGGAAACACCCCAAGCAAACCCCACTTAAGTCCCTTTGTCTTGCTCTAAACCAGAGGCGGTCCCCGGGCTAGTGAGAAATTGGGATGCCGCCTCAACTGATCCAAACATTGTCTATGGAACTTTGTGTCTATATGTGTTGTGTGTCTATGGCATTGAATGTTTGCCATGTATGTGTACATTGTAATCCCCTGCAGGGTGAGAAGGGCGGAATATAAATACTGTAAATAAATAAACAAACAAACAAACAAACAAACTGATCCAGACGTTGTCTATAGAACTGTGTGTCTATGGCATTGAATGTTTGCCATGTATGTGTACATTGTAATCCGCCCCGAGTCCCCTGCGGGGTGAGAAGGGCGGAATATAAATACTGTAAATAAATAAATAAATAAATAAACAAACAAACAAACAAACAAACTGCTCTAGACGTTGTCTATGGCAGTGTTTTTCCACCTTTTTTGAGACGCGGCACATTTTTTACATTTACAAAATCCTGAGGCACACCACCAACTAAAATGACACAAAATGACACTCTAACACAGTGATACATATAGTTAATATGTTTTTAAATGTATTTATACACTCAGTGTGAAACCTGGGCCTGTTTTGATGAACACAACATAGATATCCTAGCAGGAATGGCAGAAAGACACAAACTTCCCACACAGAACTCCCATAACCAGAGAAAATGCTATAAGAGTTTGGTGGGCATTGACCTTAGGTTTTGGAGTTGTAGTTCACCTATATCCAGAGAGCACTGTGGACTCAAACAATGTTGGATCAGGACCAAACTTGGCATGAATACTCAATATGCCCAAATGTGAACACAGATGGAGCTTGGGGGAAATAGACCTTGACATTTGGGAGTTACAGTTTCTGGGATTTATAGTTAACACACAATCAGAGCATCCTGAACTCTTGCAACAATGGAATTGAATCAAACTTGGCATATTGAACTCTCATTACAAACAGAAAGTACTTAAAGGGTTTGCTTGGGAATTGACCTTGAGTTTGGAAGTTGTAGTTCATCTACACCCAGAGAGCACTGTGGACTCAAACAATGTTATGTTATGTTGTTGTTTGTTTTCTATCCAGAATCACAATGTTGGAAGGAGGCTCACCACTTTAAGGTCCCTAAAACAGGCATGGGAAAACTTTGGCCCTCTGGGTGCTTTGGACTCCAACTCCCATCATTCCTAACAGCCTGAGGCCCTTTCCTGCTTAAGTGGCTGAGGGGGGAAAAGGAAAAGGGCCTGAGGCTGCTAGGAATGGTGGGAGTTGGAGTCCAAAACACCTGGAAGGTCCAAGTTTGCCCATGCCAGCTTTCGACAGAGACCTCTTCCTCCCCCTCCCCCTTCGCACCCTTTCTTCCCCCTCCTGCTTTTTCTTCTACACTTGGGCTCCCTTCTTCCCAGCCTCGCTCTGCTCGCTTTGCTCACGCTGCCGCTTCTGCCGCCATTTTGATCCGAGGGGACAGCGTGTGTTCAGGAGGGGAGGGGGAGGGAGGAAGGATATATATGTGGACGCAGCCACTTTTCCATACGGTCGGACAACACAACTGAAAAAAGCCGCGGCTTAAGAAGGCCCCCTCCGCACCGTTTGTCTATAGGAGAGATTCTGTTATAATTTACACCTGGCGCCCAGTGCGGAGGGGGCCTTCTTGCCGCGGCTTTTTTCAGTTGTGTTGTCCGACCGTATGGAAAGTGGCTGCGTCCATATATATATGTTACTATTGATGATTTTGGGTATGTATTGATTGCCTCTTGCCATTTAGGGATTGTTTTCTTATGTGGGATCGCGCCTATGCTTATAGGTTGTAAAATATGTGTAATGCTATACTGGATTATATATTATAAGAACCTTTATGTTTAATTATTTATTTTAAATTAAAAATTTTCATCTACTAAATATTTTCAACCCTATAAAACCCCCAAAAACCCCCAAAAAAAAGTAAAATAAAAAATTTTTATTTCCATTTTGACAAACCAATACACTTTTTAAATTTTTGTTTTTTTAAAATTTTAATTTTAAAAATAAAAAAATATTTTATTCTATTGTTTATATTGTATTTTATTATAATTTTATGGGCAATATTGGAAAAACCCGTATAATAATCAACCCAAAAAATGCAATGTAAATGCATCAAAATCAGAAATATTACCTACCACCCGACTCCCTAATTTTAAGGGGTCCCCATAAGTCCCCCAAAAATTTGGGTCCCAAAAGTAAAAAAATAAAAAAAAAAAAATTTCAAATGAATGAAAAGGGAGCGGCCCGGGCAAACTTGGGCCCTCCCTCCTTC
>JARBWK010000082.1:0-15000 GCA_030556195.1 Anolis apletophallus
GTCTCTCCTAGCAAATCTCATCACTTTTGATTTATTTTTGTTGATTGTCAGGTCATTTGCACTGGGCATGTGCTAATAGCATAAAAACACCATAAAAACAACGGACCAGTGTCCACACATTAAAATTATACAGACACATACACACCAAGATAACTCTTGTGGCCTACAGTTATTTATCGACCGAAGCGAACGCCTGTACAAATAGGTGGGTTTTACAGGCCTTGCGGAAGGCTAACAGATTGGACTCTGTTCGAATTGTGTGGGAAAGAGCGTTCCATAAAACTGGCGCGATGGCACTAAAAGCCCTCCTCCGCGTTGAAGATAGGTGGCACAAGGAGGTTCAGGGACTCAGATCGCAGTGGTCTTGGGGGACTGTATTGGGAGAGGCGGTCACTTAAGTACACTGGCCCCAGACCATCTGACAAGGGGCGGAACGGATATGCCTGAGTTTGATCTACAGCCCTCCTGCAGACCCAGACCTCTGTGCCATTGGACACTGTGGTTGGCACACAATACGCATTGGCGCTCACGGGATCGCCCTGCCCTATCCAACCCACCCCCTCCCATCACGTCCGCCCTCCATCATTGGGGATTCCCCCTGATACGTCTACACACCAGGGGGCACGTCGGGACGATGCTGGGATTGCCTCTTTGACGTCACCTTGCCCCGCCATAGGGAGTTCCCGGCGGCCTCGTCCAGTCCCCCCCATTCTCGGGAGCTTGTCTACGTCATCACAGTTGGCGTTGTTGTCGGCTGTGCGTCATCTATTGTGCGCCATTTCCACTCCAGGACGCTACACGTCATCAGACTTTGCCGCATGCCAGCAGCGGGGGGGCTACGCGGGGACGGCACCGCTTTTTTCCTGTTGCGCCGGGCCGCCGCTTCTGCTCCTCGGCCGGCTTGACACGCCCACGGACGGGACTCTGGAGTGGCGCCTGGACGGTATTGGGGACTGGGGGGTTCAGTGGGGATTTATATATCCACCCCTCAGAGATGCATTTTTGATGTCCTAGCCGGATGGTTTCTAGGCCTGCTGCCTGTATGTGTTGATGTTTTTGAATGACTCTGGATCTTCCTTCGCTGGAGGGCTACGGCTTGTATTGTGTATATTCTATCTAGGTTCTGTCCCACGGGGTATCACCCCTTTGGGCAGGCTTTGGTGTCACTTCCACCGATTGTTGCCAGGCCCAGTAGCGTGGGGGACTGAAGATATCAACTTTGATGTGCATAATAAGCATATAGCTAACCACTCCCGCACGGGTGGCACGTTTATTCTATATTTACCTGTATATTTTTTTGACTAGCTTTCAAGTGTTGTCATTGCCCCAGACCATTCAAGGTCTTAAAGGTCAGACCAGCACCTTGAAGGTGATCCGGTGCTCTATTGGAAGCCAGTGCAGTTCGTGCAGAACAGGCGTGATGTGGCAGCGAGATGGAAGGCCTGCCACCAGCCGAGCTGCAGCGTTCTGCACCAGCTTGAGCTTCCGGATCCCCGACAGAGGAAGGCCGATGTAGAGAGCATTACAGTAGTCCAATCTTGAGATGACCGTGGCTTGGACCACGGTGTTTAGGTCGTGGCAGGACAGGTAGGGAGCCAGCTTCCTCGCCTGCCGGAGGTGGTAGAAGGCTACTCCGCTGACGATGGAGTAGACTTCCACCACCTCCGGCCTTCCACCATTCCAGGGGCCCCGGCCTCGCCCCCTGCCGACTGGTCGCTGGAACAGCCACTACAATCAGAGCCCCCGCTGGAGGCCCTAGTTACTTCCAGGCTGCTGCCGCCGGGCTCAGGGGTCCTGGCGAGGGCCCCTGGGGAGAGGCCCCGGCGACGAGCCTGCCGACTGCCAGTGGCCCCCAAAGCTGCGCCTGGACCACAGCCTGTTCCTCCGCCCACTGGTGCCCAGGGGGAGAGTTACAGCCCTGGCCGGCGCGAGACAAGATCGGGGCGGCTAACCCAGTGAGTACCACAGGGAGGAAGCGCCCGCCTTCAGGGGACTCAAACCCTGGAGGCGCCTTGCAGCGGAAGCCACACCCCCTGGACCTATCACATCCTCTGCGAGCTACCCACGAGAGAGGAGGCCCCCCTCACTTGAGCCCAGGTTCAGGAGGTCGTTTCGCTCCAGAACCTTTTGGATCTCGAGTCTGAGGCGGCTTGAGCTCCACCAATCACATCCGAGGCTGGAGATAGACACTCTTTTTGCAGATCTGACTCCTTTCGTCAGACCTTTGGACAAAGGAAGCCAGGCCACCAGTCTCTCCTGTGGCCTGTTACGAGAGACCTCCCCGAGACCTCCCATGCTTCCGTCTTTTGATGGCAAGTTGGCGTCTGCCAGTTCTACCTGAGCACCCCCTTACCACATCCTGAGCTCTACCCCTGCTCTTCCCTCTTCCCCTCCCCTTCTCTCCCCCTCTTTCCTTCCTCTCTTGATGTTGTATTGTCTGTTTGTTGACCATTGTTTTGTTGATCAAACTTGTGAACCGCTCCGAGCCCTCGGGGAGTGGCGGTGATAGAAGTTTGAACAAATAATAATAATAATAATAATGCTTCTCCATCGACAGTTGGGAGTCAAGTGTGACTCCCAGACTTTTGACAGATGGAGACGGGCGAAGCGTTGCCCCGTCCAGGGTTGGAAGCTGGATCTCTCCCATACCCGGACAACCCAGTCACAGGATCTCCATCTTAGCCGGATTCACCTTCAACCTACTGGCTCGCAGCCATCCAGTCACGGCTTCAAGGCTGCAGATGGGCTCTTTCTGGGGCTCGCCTTCACTAGGTTCTGCCATCCTCCTCCGCTTATTTCTATTCAGTCGCGGGAGGAGGAGGAGGTGGACGGAAGGCGCGCGGCACTGCTCGTGGGGCTTCTGTCCGCCGCCTCCTCCACCTCCTGCGACCAAAAGGGGGCTATACTCTCCCCTCTATTATTTAATATCTATATGTGTCCACTTGCTCAGTTGGTGCGTAGCTTTGGGCTGGAGTGCCATCAGTACGCTGACGACACCCAGCTCATTCTGGGGATGGAGGGCAGGCCTGAAACCGTACCCGATAATTTACATCTTTGCCTCGAGGCCGTTACTGGATGGCTGAGAGCCAGTAGGTTGAAGGTGAATCCAGCGAAGATGGAGATCCTTTGGCTGGGTTGTCCGGGCAATGGGGCTGTCCAGCTTCCAACCCTGGACAGCGTGGCATTACGCCCGTCGTCTTCGGTAAAGAGCCTTGGAGTTATCCTTGACCCTCTGCTGTCAATGGAGGCCCAGGTCTCCGCTGTCAGCAAAGTGGCATTTTACCATCTTCGCCAGGCTCGGAGGCTGGCTCCCTACTTGTCTCGGCACGACCTGGCCACAGTGATCCAAGCTACGGTCATCTCGAGGTTGGACTATTGTAACGCTCTCTACATTGGCCTACCTTTGTCAGTGACCCAGAAAATTAAGCTGGTGCAGAACGCCGCAGCCCGGTGCTCGAGTTGCCATATTACACCCATTCTGCGAGAGCTGCACTGGCTCCCTATTGAATTCCGGATCACCTTCAAAGTGTTAGATTTGACTTTCAAGGCCTTGTATGGTCTGGGGTCAGTGTACCCGAGGGACCGCCTCACCCCATATTGTCCCACTTACTGTAGATCCGAAGAGGGGAATCTTTTAACTGTGCCTAGCATCAAGGAGTTCCGGCTCACTTCAACGCGAAGAAGGGCGTTTTCTGTTATCGCCCCAGTCCTCTGGAATGCGCTACCCCCAGAGGTTAGGGCCTTGCGCGACCTGTTGGCTTTCCGGAAGGCCTGTAAGGCATTCTTATTTCGACAAGCCTTTGAGCCGTGATATGCCACTTCTAGACTGTGTTTCTTCTCGTATTGTTTTATTTTGTTTTTAATGCTGTATTTTATTGACATGTCTTTTGTAAACCGCCCCAGGCCATTGGGAGTTCTGGCTAATAAATCTAATAAAATAAATAAATAAAAATTTATGTGGTTAGGCGAATGCATTGTAATGCCATTTTTTTGCTTTTTATGTCTCTTCCACTGTGTTCTCCAGTGTTTTTATGAGTGATGGTCACTCGTTGGCCTGATGTGTCTTATGTCCAAATTTGGTGCCAATTTTCCCAGTGGTTTTTGAGTTATGTTAAACCCACAAACGAACATTACATTTTTATTTATATAGACTAGCTGTCCCTGGCCATGCTTTGCTGTGGCCTCAGTCTGGTTCCTTCCTTCTCTACCTCTTACTTTCCTTCCTTTCTTCTTTCCTTCCCTTTCCTACTTTTTCTTTCCTTCCTCCAGTCTGGCTCTCCTTCCTTCCTTCCTTCCTTCCTTCCTTCCTTCCTTCCTTCCTTCCTTCCTTCCTTCCTTCCTTCCTTCCTTCTTTTTCTTTCCATTCATCACTCTCTCCTTTCTTACTTCTCTACCTCTTTCCTCCCCCTTTTCTGTCCCTTCTTCTGTCTTCTTCCTTCCTTCTCTACCTCTTACTTTCCTTCCTTTCTTCTTTCCTTCCCTCTTTCCCTCCCTCCCTCCTTCTCCCCACCCATCCCTACTTTTTCTTTCCTTCCTACAGTCTGGCTCTCCTTCCTTCCTTCCTTCCTTCCTTCCTTCCTTCCTTCCTTCCTTCCTTCCTTCCTTCCCTCTTTTTCTTTCCATTCATCTCTCTCTCTTTTTTCTTACTTCTCTACCTCTTTCCTCCCCCCCTTTGATCTCCCTTCTTCTTTCCTTCCTTCCTTCGCTCCGTCTGAATCATTGTCTATATCCATGGCTGGATGACCCTCTCTCAGGACAGCTTTGATTGTGTCTGGCCTGGCAGGAGGGTGTTGGACTGGATGGCCTTTATGGGTTCCATCTAAATCTATCGTACCACAGGGCCTTCCCCAGACCAAGGGCTGCTGAGAGCCAGCCAAGGAAGTTTGCGTGCTGCTTGCCTCCCTGTCTGGATTCCTTGCCAGTGTCCCATCCCCCGTCCCCCCAACTCTCTCTGGATTAGGGTTTTTTTCCTTTGTGCTGGAGGGGGGTGGGGCCAAGGCAGTCATTTTCACTCATGCGCTATAATGTCTTTTTGCTTTTTTGGGGTTTTTAAGTCCTGGCTGCTTTTTTGGTATTTTTTGAGTGATGGTCACTCGTTGGGTTGGTAGGTATCTTGTGGCCAAATTTGGAGTCATTTTGTCCCGTGGTTTTTGAGTTATGAAAACATATACAGGAGTCCCTCACTACTTCATGGTTCACTTTTTGCAGACTCGCTATTTCGCGGTCTTTCAATATGGGCTTCAGAGTGTTTGTCTGTATGGAGAAGCTGCCTCTGCGGATAAAGCCGCAGCCCAGGATTACGTGAACAACACATTCAAGGAGGGTTATGTACTGTGTGGGGAGGGTTTATAAAGACATAAAATAGAGTATAACTACTAAAATAATGGCACACAGGACTCCCATGACCAAGAGAAAATACTGGAAGGGTTTGGAGGGCATTGACCTTGAGTTTTGGAATTGTAGTTCACCTACATCCAGAGAACACTGTGGACTCAAACAATGATGGATCTGGACCAAACTTGGCATGAATATTCAATATGCCCAAATGTGAACACAGATGGAGTTTGAGGAAAATAGACCTTGACATTTGGGAGTTACAGTTTCTGGAATGTATAGTTAACACACAATCAAAGAGCATCCTGAACTCTTGCAACAATGGAATCGAACCAAACTTGGCATATTGAACTCTCATTACCAACAGTTGCCATTGTGAGGCTGCTCTGAGTCCCCCCCTCGGGGATTGAGAAGATGCGGGGTAGAAATGGTGGAAATAAATAAACAAACAAACAGAAAGTACTGAAAGGGTTTGCTTGGGAATTGACCTTGAGTTTGGAAGTTGTAGTTCACCACCCAGAGAGCACTGTGGACTCAAACAATGTTATGTTATGTTGTTGTTTGTTTTCTATCCAGAATCACAATGTTGGAAGGAGGCTCACCACTTTAAGGTCCCTCAAACAGGCATGGGAAAACTTCGGCCCTCTGGGTGCTTTGGACTTCAACTCCCACCATTCCTAACAGCCTGAGGCCCTTTCCTGCTTAAGTGGCTGAGGGGGAAAAAGGAAAAGGGCCTGAGGCTGCTAGGAATGGTGGGAGTTGGAGTCCAAAACACCTGGAAGGTCCAAGAGTGCCCATGCCAGCTTTCGAAAGAGACCTCTTCCTCCCCCTCCCCCTTCGCGCCCTTTCTTCCCCCTCCTGCCGAACACTTAGTTTTCCTTCTACACTGCCGCTTCTGCCGCCATTTCGATCCGAGGGGGCAGAGTGAGAGTGTTCAGGAGGGGAGGGGGAAGGGAGGAAGACGTGACCCGTGCGGGCGCTACTGCGCAGACTCGCCCCAGAGCAAAGCGAGGCAAAGCGAGCAGAGCGAGGCTGGGAAGAAGGGAGCCCGAGTGGAGAAGAGAAAGTGTTCGGCAGGAGGGGGAAGAAAGGGGATTGGAGGTTCCAATTTCCCACGGCACACCTGATGATTGCTCACGGCACACTGGTGTGCCGCAGCACACTGGTTGGGAAACACTGATCTAATAATAATAATAATAATAATAACTTTATTTCTTGTGAGTCGCCCTCCACCGCTGGTGCTCCGGGCGACTTACATCATTTAAAAAAACACAGGTACAACAGTTAAAAGCACAGGTATAGGTATAGATATAGAGAGCCATGAGAGGCTCAGCTTCCAGACCATCCAGTCAATCCCCAAACGCCCGGCCGAAAAGCCAGGTTTTCAGGTCAGACAGAAATCTGGTAGGGGCCAATGTGGCCCTGAGAGCAGGTGGGAGCGTGTTCCAGATCATAGGAGCCACCACAGAGAAGGCTCTCCGTCGGGTCTCTGTCAGCGGGCCTCTCTCACCCCTGGGATGGCTATACAGTCACCGTTTATAGCACGCACAGGTCTTTCGCTGTGTTGGTCTATCAGCCGGTCGCTCAAATAGGCAGGTCCGATTCTTTGCCGTGCTTTAAAGGTTAGCGCCATGAGTTTGTAGATCACTCTGCACTCTGTGGGCAACCAATGAAGGTCTTTCAAGATTGGTGAGATGTGGTTTCTCGCCGGTGCCCCAGAGATGAGTCTGGCCGCTGCGTTCTGGACGAGTCTCAACCTCCGAGTCGTGGACAATGGTAGGCCCCATACACAGGGCATTGCAGTAGTCAAGTCGGGAGACCACGGTGGCATGAATCACGGTCTTCAGCGCCTCTGATGGTAGGTAGGGGGCCAACCGACGGGCCCTGCGAAGGTGGAAGAAGGCACCCTTGGCTGCGGCCTGGATCTGGGCCTCCATCGTCAGTCTCTCGTCCAGAATCACTCCCAGGCTCTTCACCGCCGGAGCCGCGGACAGGGGCACGCCTTCAAAGAGTGGTAATGGTGAGTGAGGGGCGGGTCGGCCAGGCCAGAGGATCTCCGTTTTTGCCGGGTTGATTTTTAGCCTGTGTGCTCTGAGCCAGCTAGTCACCGCCCTCAGTCCTTGACTAAAGTTTTCCGGCACTGACGACATCCCTGGATCGAGCTTAAACAGCAGCTGTGTGTCGTCGGCGTATTGGTAGCAGCTGAAACCATGGCTCCTTGCAATGCTGGCCAGGGGCTGGACATAGATGTTAAAAAGGGTGGGAGACAAGATAGCACCCTGGGGGACCCCGCACTCCAACTCGCATTTCCTGGAGACCTGGCCCTGCCACTCGACCCGCTGCGAGCGACCCCGCAGGAACGATCCTAGCCAGGTCAGAGCTTTGTCCCGGATCCCAGAGGCAGCCAGGCGGCGGAGTAGCAGGTCATGGTCGACGGTGTCGAAGGCCGCGGTTAGATCTAAGAGGACCAGGACAGCCGAGCCCCCTCCATCTACCTGGCGGCGGATGTCGTCTGTGATCGCTACCAAGACAGATTCTACTCCGTGGCCTGCACGAAAACCTGACTGGAACGGGTCCAGGCCCCCGGACCGGTGAAGGAAATCACGCAGCTGGAAATCACGAAGGAAATCTAGAGCTTCTTGGTGTTTTGCTATGGCGAATAGTGGGACATATGGGCAGAAAGTCAAGGAAAAACCAAAGAAGACCATTCAAGTTTTGGAGGGCAAGCTCAAAGAAGGCCCTTGGATCTCACCCAACTGGATTTACAGCCAACATGCTTTGGGCTGCAGCATTAATATATCTGGGGGCTTCATCATAATTCCCGTTGCAGGGAGATAAATCGGGGCCTGGACGGTGGCGCATGGTGGGCGTGGAACAATAACAGGCAAAGATGGAAATCTTGTCTTAATTATAATGGAAATTTCAGGGACCCTGTCATTCCACTTCATAGCCTGCCTCGCCTTCTCTTCTCATTCGTCATCCCTTCTATTACCTTTATAATATTCTGTCTGGCTAGGTTGATGGATTGATAAAGGATCAGCTAGTCGAGGAAATCTGGGCTTGGAACGGCTCGCAACTGTGCCCAAGTTCTCTATCTTTTTAAATATTTCAGTTGCCGGGAGATCTTTATTTCCCATTTCGATTTCCTGTAGAACACTAAATTTATCTTCGTCACTCTGTCAAGTTCTCCACCGGCTCCTCAATTCCGCGTTATCTCCTCCCCCCGCCCTCTCCGTACGACCAAAGAACACCTACATTATCTCTGCTGTCGATAAACCCGACTGGTGGTAATCCACAGATTATTCCGATAGTACAGCATTCAAGGCGAAGGGAAAACTTTGAAGCGGAGGGCTTGTCATGATCCTCAAGCACAGCGCCTAAAGCCCAGAACCATCCCTTCACTTCAAGGCCCTGTTTGTTGTTTGTTTGCTTGTTTATTTTTTGATGAACACAGAGCTCCTTGCTGCCTGGGAAATTAAAGGGAACTTACCCTACCTGTAGATTCGAGGTTAGAGCTACTTACTAGGCCTGTTTGATTTAAAAAAGGTGCAAACCCCGTTTCGGATGTAGGCCGCACTGGTGGTTCGGATCTAAAGTCAATTCCGATTTTAACAGAAAAAAAAGTTCAAAACTGTTCAAAACTTCTGAGACTTTTGAATCCTTCGTTAATGTTCTCAAAGTGTTATTTCCTGTTTCATTGGGTGGTCTTTTGTTGCACCTCAGATCGTGGACAGCCCCCCTAGATCACACACACACAGGCAAATGCAATAAATGTACTTTTATTCAGAATAAAGGATAAAGAATAGTCCAAGGAAGTAACAATAAAGCAATCAAAAATATTCTAATAAAGTTCTGTAGCTGCAAGCCCAAGCGGCTTAAAACCCAAGGAAAGCAAAGTTCCAGAACAAGGCAAACTGCTCCGGCGGTCAAACGTGGTACTTGAGGCAAACCGCAACGGCGGTCAACATGAACTTGAGCCCGTACCGCTTCGGCGGTCAGCTTGAGCTTGGAGACTTGAGCGTGAGACTTGATCAAGCTGACTGTAGCTTCAGGTCTGACTAGAATCCCCTGGGCTAGTTTTGATGTGCCCATCGCACCCCCTTCCTCAAGCTCCATGTTTTCCTAGAATCCCTGATACTAGCCCTTTGGTCAAATTCCATCTCATTAGCAGGCCCAGGTGCATCACTATCAGAGTGAGAAGCAGGAAACTCCCTTTCTCCGGAATGCTCATCTGGAAAGGGAGTAGAAACTCTCTCTTGGGAACCAAGGCCACCGGGCCTCTCATAGTCTGACTCAGAATCAGCTTCCATGGAATCCTCAGTAAACTCATCTGCAGTCCTATGTCCCTCTAGCCATTCATCATCCCATTGCAAACTCTCGTTTGGAGACCCATACCCATCTGGCCATTCATCATCATCAGTTGGGACCTCCGGTGTCTGACTCTGACCACTGGGCTGACTAGGCTGGAACACCACATCTTTACTTTGAAAGTAGTTGCTTTTTTCCGGAGGGGGGGGGGAGCAAAGGGAAGAAACCCACATCCAAACTGGGTTAAACACGGCTCTCCCACGTCAGTCCTGGGCAAGAGCTGTGTTTAACCCAGTTTGGATGCCGCTCTCACCCCAGGTCTGACGCGGTTAAACAAGGCTCTCGCCAGGCCCGGATTAACACCTTTTTGCGCCCTAGGGCACACTTTGGAATTACGCCCCCTTTAAGCCAACTAGACATGGTTTAGAACCCAAAAATAGGGAATCGAAAATCTAATGGGGGGGGGGGGGGATTTTTTTTTGATTAGTAATAGGAAAACTTACAAAAAAATTTCCAAAAATTTCTAAAATGTAACTTAATTACTAACGAAATTCGTTAGTAGTTCGTATGCCAGCGCATGCACATTCCAGATGGTTTTGGCCTACAACTCCCAGAAATCCTAACAGCTGGTAAATTGGCTGGGATTTCTGGGAGTTGTAGGCCAAAACTTGAATAAATCACACTGAATTCTAGATGGGACTCTCCAAATAGGAAGGAGGGAGCAAAGGAGGGAGGGAGGGAGGGGGTATTCTATTCTTGGAAGCAGCAAAAGAAAGGAGGAGGAGCCCCCTGGCTCCTCGCTGCCTCTCTCACCCGATCCCGAAGGAGCGAGGGCCCAAGTTTGCCCAGGCTGGTCATATACCTACATTCCATGCACATGCAATAATACAGCAGTAATAACAATGGGTATAAGAAGAGGTAAAATTCAAACCAAAGTATTCTGACTGGTCCCTCCTCATGCGGTGCAAACGGGCTCTTCTCTTATTAGCCCGGGAAATTAGCCCGGGAAAAGCCAGCGTTTTCTGCTTGGGTGCACACACATACATATTCTTTGGGGGGGATTTGCTGCAGAATCTTCTCTATGAGCCCGGGATTTTGCAGCAAATACCCCCCCCCCCCCAGAATATGTGTGTGTGTGCTCCCAAGCAGCAAACGCTGGCTTTTCCCCGGGCTAATTTCCCGGGCTAATAAGAGAAGAGCCCGTTTGCACCGCATGAGGAGAGACCAGTCAGAATACTTCGGTTTGAATTTTACCTCTTGTTATTGTTATTACTGCTGTATTATTGCATGTGCATGGAATGTAGGTATATGACCAGTTGGATTACTTATAATATTAGGCACTTACAGTAGCATTCATTCTAGTATACATTAGGTTGGTTTCTCACCCCAATACTCTTTGATGCTTTAGATCCTGGCAGGGCAGGAGGCAGGGAAGCCTGGAAAAATGTAAACAGAGGTTTACTCAGAAGTAAATCCACAAAGGAGGCCCTTCATCCAAAGTGCCCTCCTTTGCAGAGATTTACTTCTGAGTAATCCTCTCTGTTTACATTTTTTCCAGGCTTCCAGCCGAAAGAAGGAGCGAGTTTAGGGCTTGCCTTGCCATAATACTTATTGGCAAGGGAGGCGGGAGGGTGGTGAGAGAGAAGGAGGGTGCCCCCCTTACGACCTAATAACGACACTTAAGAAAATCCTGGCCCACGAAGTTCGAAAAAGAAAGTCCACTTCCTGGTTGGCGTTCCAGGTGCGGAAATACTCGAAAGTAGCATTTCTTACGAATTTCTTACGAAACGAATCATTTTCATAACTTTTTTCTCATGCCTAAAGCCAACCTCTACTGCACCCCCCCCCCTCACTCAGACTCACACTAAAAAATAAATCATATCATACAACTTACCTCAAATTCACTCAGGTAGCCCAATACATCTCAGTTGATCAGTAATATTTATTTATTTATTTATTTATTAGTTCCACTTAATATAGCGCTCTCTCTTGGAGCCCAGAGCGGTTCACAGAATTAAAATAGCAAATAAGACATAGCAAATAAAACATAAAACACAGTAAAACCAATATAAAACCCCAGTTAAAATTCCCATCCCCACAATACTGCAACAAGCAGCAGAAGTACGATGGCGGCAGGTGGCAACGCTAATGGACGGCATTGGCTATGGGCCAAATGCCTGTCTGAATAGCCAGGTCTTGACGGCTCTGCGGAATGGCAGCAAATCGCGGATAACCCGTATCTCCTCAGGGAGAGTGTTCCAGAATATCCAAATAAATCAACAACAACCCATGCCAATCAGTGCAGGTGTATCCGCGGGATACCTGGGCCGGACCCACCTGCAACAGCGCCGTGCTCGGGCCCATGCGCACCGTCACGTGGCAGCCGTTCGGGGACAGCACCGAGATGGACCCCATGTACGAGCCGCCGCCAATGGCCGACATCTTCCCTCCCTTGGCGCCGCCGCCTCTCAGCTCCGTGCCCCGCTCAGCCACAGCCCTCCGTTGCCGCTGCTCCTGCTGTCTCAGCGGAACCGAATGGCCGCGGCGAGGGGGGGCGGCTACGAGGCAGGCAGGCAGGCAGGCAGGTGCTTCCTTCGCAGGGGAAGGCCTGCTGGCAGGGAGAACAAGGAGAAACACACACTCGCAATGGCTGCAGCTACGCCGCAGAACGAATGCAGCCTGGCAGCTCTTTAACCCCTACAGCTCTGTGCTGTGGCACCCTGGGAGTTGTGGTTTTAGCAGGCCTTGCTGAAGTGTGTGTGTGTGTGGTTTGATAGATATGGGGCCACAGTGGCGCAGTGGGTTAAACTGCTGAGCCGCTGAACTTGCTGACCAGAAGGTTAACAGTTCGAATAAGCTAGCAGAAAGTGTCAATAATTCACCGACACAAACAATAACAGTGACACTTCAAAGTACCAAACGACCTGCGAGGCAAGGGGAGCTGATGGCTTGTCTAGTTGTCTGTATTTCCGGTGAGTCATCGCCTGACGCCTGCCCCATATCAGCTACCCTCCCCCTCCCTCCTGCAGGCTACGACATTCAAGTAAACTGTGTAATTCTGCTTTGCAGACAGAGAGCAATCCGTTCACTTAAAACTTCCTTCCTCATCTCCATGTGCGTTGAGTTTTTATTTGTTTGAACATTATTATTATATTTTTTTGGTCCGTGATCGCCCCCCTGGCTTGCACCCCTAGGCCATGGCCTAGGTTCTCACCCCAGGTCTTACGCGGGAGGGAAAGGAAACAATGGGAATCCATCCACACTGGTTTGAAAAACTGAATAATTTCCAACTCACTTACTGATTCGTAAGAGAAATGGCCAAAAAAGCGTCAAAATGGAAGGATACTTCCGGGTTCCCAAATCGCTTCGAAATCACTTCAAAAGGGAATTTGATCCGAATTTATTCCGAATTAAGAAGATTCCGAATGAACCTACTATTTGCCTACTAACTGTGAGCTAGGCCTTAGTCTGAGAGAAGGCCTCACATTGTGAGCTAGGCCTTAGTCTGTGAGAGAAGCCTCGGTGTGAGTTAGGCCTTAGTCTGTGAGAGAAGCCTCTGTGTGAGCTAGGCCTTAGTCTGTGAGAGAAGCCTCTGTGTGAGCTAGGCCTTAGTCTGTGAGAGAAGCCTCTGTGTGAGCTAGGCCTTAGTCTGTGAGAGAAGGCTCCACAGTGTGAGCTAGGCCTTAGTCTGTGAGAGAAGCCTCTGTGTGAGATAGGCCTTAGTCTGTGAGAGAAGGCCTCACAGTGTGAGCTAGGCCTTAGTCTGTGAGAGAAGGCCTCACAGTGTGAGCTAGGCCTTAGTCTGTGAGAGAAGGCCTCACAGTGTGAGCTAGGCCTTAGTCTGTGAGAGAAGGCCTCACAGTGTGAGCTAGGCCTTAGTCTGTGAGAGAAGGCCTCACAGTGTGAGCTAGGCCTCAGTCTGTGAGAGAAGGCCTCACAGTGTGAGCTAGGCCTTAGTCTGTGAGAGAAGGCCTCACAGTGTGAGCTAAGCCTTGGTCTGTGAGAGAAGCCTCTGTGTGAGCTAGGCCTTAGTCTGTGAGAGAAGGCCTCACAGTGTGAGCTAGGCCTTAGTCTGTGAGAGAAGCCTCTTTTGAAATCCGTGAAACAGTGAGTCCGCAATAAGTGAACCACGAAGTAGCGAGGGAACACTGTATAATATAGATTTCCTGCCTCTTTTTGAGGAGATTGCCATAGGTTGGAAGTGTTTTGAAAACACATAAGAACAAGTCCAAATCAAGTAACCTTTCCATACTCTTGCCATAGTAGCTAAACTGATAAGACAGCCTGTCTTGGGACAAGAAAACTAACATAGCAAGAGACATTTTTAATCATTCTTCCAGGACTGGACGAAGGGTAAAAAAAAGGTAGTAAGCGAACATTATTTTGGCACCCCCTGGCTCTCCAGCCTGGTGGAGATTGTGCATACGTGTGCGCATGCGTGCACGCATGCCGGAGCACGCATGCACACCGCCAGCTAGTTTCTCAAACAGTGGTGGGGGTAGGGTGTTGCAAGCAACAGTGTGAACAAAGAACAACAGCGTTTGGCTTATCAAAAATATATTCATATAATAATCCGCATTGCATAGTCATTGGTATATCATTATTACAAAATATACAACACAATATAAACATCATCACCCCGGAGGGGTTCCTCCACCCTTCAATGTCCCAAGTCAATATGAAAGTACACAAGTCCAAGATTTCAAATAAGAGGGTGATAGGGTAGAAGTCCAGGGAGGTAAGGTCAAAGCCCAGAAGAGACAGGGATGATGGGAGACGGGTTAGGAGATGAGCTGGTTGAGTTCCTGGCCGCAGTGGCAGTAAATCCAAGTGGACTCAAACCGCAAGTTGGCAGGCCGACGAGGATTTACTGCCACTGCGGCCAGGAACTCAACCAGCTCATCTCCTAACTCCGTCTCCCATCATCCCTGTCTCTTCTGGGGCTGACCTACCTCCTGGACTTCTACCCTATCACCCTCTTATTTGAAATCTTGACTTGTGTACTTTCATATTGACTTGGGACATTGAAGGGTAGGAACCTCCGGGTGATGATGTTTATATTGTGTTGTATATTTTGTAATAATGATATACCATTGACTATGCACTGCTGATTCTTATATGAATATATTTTGGATAAGCCAAACGCTGTTGTTCCTTGTTCACACTGTTGCCAGCTAGTTTCTCACATGCGCTATTGGGATAGAGCGCTTCTGGTGGACGGAGTAGCGAAACGCACTCCCAAGAGGATGAAAAGAACGGGGGAACATTTTGCAGCCGGGGCTTACACTTAGATCCGCCCCTGCATTCTTCATTCTGTTTTTACTGCATGCATGGATCTGCTCACAGTGGAGACCTGAG
>JARBWK010000082.1:20000-88738 GCA_030556195.1 Anolis apletophallus
GCTCACCACTTGAAGGTCCCTAAAACAGGCATGGGAAAACTTCGGCCCTCTGGGTGCTTTGGACTTCAACTCCCACCATTCCTAACAGCCTGAGGCCCTTTCCTGCTTAAGTGGCTGGGGGGAGGAAAAGGGCCTGAGGCTGCTAGGAATGGTGGGAGTTGGAGTCCAAAACACCGGGAAGGTCCAAGTTTGCCCATGCCAGCTTTCGACAGAGATCTCTTCCTCCCCCTTCGCCTCCGCGCCCTTTCTTCCCCCTCCTGCTGAACACTTACTTTTTCTTCTCCACTCAGGCTCTCTTCTTCCCAGCCTCGCGCTGCTCACTTTGCTCACACTGCCGCTTCTGCCGCCATTTTGATCCGAGGGGGCAGCATAAGCGGGTCCAGGAGGGGAGGGAGGAAGACGTGGGGCGAGTCTGTGCAGTAGTGCCCACACGGGTCACGTCTTACTCCCTCCCCCACTCCCGCAGAAGTGGCAGCGTGAGCAAAGTGAGGCAAAGCGAGCAGAGCGAGGCTGGGAAGAAGGGAGCCCGAGTGGAGAAGAAAAAGTGTTCGGCAGGAGGGGGAAGAAAGGGGATTGGAGGTTCCAATTTCCCACGGCACACCTGATGATCACTCACGGCACACTGGTTGGGAAACACTGGTCTAATCCATGTTGGGTGAGTGGGCTTATTAAATGTACAGCAGAAAAAGTGGTCCTTGGTCAAATGGTCCCTGGTGAACTGGTTCTTGGTCAAGTGGTCCTTGTCAAGTGTCCCTGGTGAACTGGTTCTTGGTCAAGTGGTCCCTGGTGAAATGGTTAAGTGGTCCCCACTCAAAGGTTAAGTGGTCCCCACTCAAATGGTCCTTGGTCAAGTGGTCCCTGGTGTAGTGGTCCCTAGTCAATGGGTCCCTGGTAAAATAAAGTTGGAAACTACTGGTCTAATCGAACCGTGGCTGTTTTATCCAATTGCCAGCACATCGTCGTCTACAATCTTCCTGTCATAGGGTCGGCCCAAAGGCCAGCTCTTCCCATCGGCTGCCCATCTTTCTCTGCAACGTGCCGCCCTGACAAAGCAATCTCTTTTGTCTTTCCTTCTCCTCTCCTCCTATTCTGTGCATACAGCAGCTAAACAAAAAGGCATGTAATAGAGATAGTTGGAGTGTCAGGTTTCATAAAGTAGCCTGGGAATCTTCGAGCGAGCTTTCCTGTGGCAGCCTCTCCCTGCCTCCCATAGATGAGCTAACAAGATATTTCAAGGAGATTCTGGTTAAGTGATTGCAACAGGAACAATCAGCAAGAGGAAGGCTGGTGGGTATTGAGTGGTTGGGTGGCGGGGGGGGGGGGATAAGGGTGGTGTGCTTTTCAGGTGCATGGATTTGTGCACTTTGGCATCTGTTTAGAAGTTACAGCATAAGGAACTACAAGTCGCTTCTGGTGTGAGCGAATTGGCCGCCTGCAAGGACATTGCCCAGGGGATGCCCAGCTGTTTTACCATCCTGTGGGAGACTTCTCTTGTAGTCGAACCAGGAAGCCCCGAATCCAGAAGGTCAAACCGCAGAGAGTCCCCAGTATTCCTTTTGGCCCATGGCCTAAGTTGCACCAGTACCAGACCCCCTTTTCCCCCCTTCCCTTCTGCCTCACTCAGTTCCATACATCACACTGCACCAACTTCGTCCCTCCCAGTACACCCAGCCACCATTGCCTCCCATTGCCCCATCCACACAACATTTGCACAGCCAATAGAACCCATGCATTCAGTATCCGCTAAGTTGGAAGTTCCCCGATTTGCCCGTTGTTGCCCCAAGGCACTCTGCCTCTTCCCCATCTTGTCTCTGCTCTTTTCTTCTCCCCGTTCTCCCTCCCATGCCTGGGAAAGCCGGAGAAGCGGCCGCTCGCAATCAGCGGCCTGGCTCCCAGCTGGGACCTGAAGTTCACCCAAGGACACTGGTCACGGACTCCTCTAGCTGCTATTCTCACTGCTTTGCACCCCAAGCCCCAAAGACTCTGCAGTTCCCAAGGACAGCAATTACATCGAGGAGAACTACAACTCCCAGAAGGAAGGCAGCACTGCGTTGCCTGGTTTAAAGATCATAACTCTGGGAGCAAGAACTGTATGGGAATGTACTGGGAAATTGCTGGGGATCTCTGTGTTGCATACTATGTTGCCCCATGCCTCCCTTGTTCCCTTGTAACCCTTCCCTTCCCCCCTTTGCCCTTGTTGAGAAAAGACTGCCTTGAAAGTGTTTTGTTGTATTTGGCAAGAGGAAATGCGGCTGAGCCCTGTTCCCAAAACCTTTATGGATCACCATTATTCATATTGCATGCGTTGCCCGGTCAGAATCTTGTTATGGAAATTGAACTCTTGTTTCAACTCCGTCTGACCGGATCTGGGGCAGTTCGCCCGGTCTGAGTCGTCAAGCTTAACTTGCCTTTGAAAGTGGACAAAAGATTATTGAATTGCATAGCGAATGACACATCTGGCCTCGGAACCCAGGTGTGCTTCACAATAGAACTTTTGCCACCCAGGATCCAAATGAATTATCTTCGTTGGATCTCTTCCTTTTTCTTCTCCTTCTTCCTCATTCACATATGAGGGAAGCACATAGACTCAGTAATTGCATCATCAAAAACAATAGCAAAATCAGATTCTGTTGCCTTGGGCTATCACCTGGCCAAAGGCCTCTTTATCCTCTTTCATAATCCTTTCCTGATGACAGCTTCACCTAAGCCTTCCTTCCTGGAACTCCATATATGGCCACAGACCTCTGATTGGCGAAGCCGGCAAATGGGAGCGGCTGATAGGCTCCCTGGAACTGACTGGCCTCCCGCCCATCAGCTGGCCTCAAACGTTCCAACCAATCACCAGCAGAGCCAGCCCAGAAGAAGGCGGGCGGGAAGTTCAATTGTTTTGACAGTTCTGTAACCTTTAAAAGCCAATGTTTTGAATGTATATGCATGCGTTCTTTGCGGGAATCAGGGAATTGCGGTTTGCATCCTCTCAGCTGAGCAGAATAAACAATTTCGTGGCTTCTACCTTGCAGTATTGGTGAGCATAATTGGATCTACGGGAGGCGGGTAGGCTACGAGGACCTAGTCGCTCCGGGCTCGCCAGGTTAACTGAACCCTCGCGGCCTCTGTCCCGCAGTCGGTCTGCGGGACTTGTCCGGTTGTTCGGCGACCGGCCTGGGGGGATAGTCTGGTTGTTCGGCAACACTCTCATATCCCAGCATGGGAAGCTAGAGCTGACAGATGGCAGCTCACCCTGCTCCCAGGGATTTGAACCAATGACTATTCAGTCAGTGGTCCTGCCAGCACAAGGGTTTAACCCAGTATTTCTCAACCTGGGGGAGGGTCACAAGAGGGTTTCAGAGGGGTTGCCAAAGACCACCAGACAACATATTTCTTTGACAGAGATCTCGCCACCTGTCCTTCTATTCCTTTTTTGGAAACAGACGGTGAATACTCTCACCAAAAGCCCTCCTCCGCTGTGATTGGCCGGCCTCTCAGATAAGGGGAGGGCCCTTTCTGAGACTCAAAGCAGGGAGGGGAAAGCAGGCGTGCTCGGTGCATGTGCATGTGCGAGCAAGGGAGAGCGTGTGAGGTTGGAGGGAGGCTCGCGCCTGTAAGTCCCTTCAAGGCATGAGGGGTCCTGTGTGGAAGATTGGCTCCATTCTATCGTTGGTGAGGTTCAGAATGCTCTTTTATTGTAGGTGAACTATAAATCCCAGCAACTACAACTCCCAAGTGACAAAATCAATCCCCTAACTTCACCAGTATTCAAATTTGGGCATATTGGTTATTTGTGCCAAATTTGGTCCTGTGAATGAAAATCCATCCTGCATATCAGATAGTTGTGTGACTATTCATAACAGTAGCAAAATGACAGTTATGAAGTAGCAATGAAAATAATGTTATGGTTGGGGGCCTACACAACCTGTGGCCCTCCAGGTATTTTGGAATTCCTGACAAGCTGACGAGGGTTTCCGGGAATTGGAGTTCCAAGCATCTGGAGGGCTGCAGGTTGTGCAGGCCTCTTCCACAAGGCTGCAAGACAGACGACGACCAGATCGTCTCTAGGGGCGACTTGGAGACGACCCCCGGGGGAGGTGCGACCCTGAGACTGGAGGATTTAGGTGAGCCCCAAGCCCCCTACCTACCCGCACGGAACAAGCCTGCCACGAATCTTGAAGCCCCGCCACCGTTGGGGGTCCCATTGCTGGCGGAGCTGAACATCTCGGCCGTCTTGGCCGATGCCCAGAACCCCCGCCGACACTGCATCGTGGGTGGATGGGGGAGCCAGGTCGAGCTGGAGCAGCTCAACATGGCACCCGGCACCCGACCTTGAAGACGCCCAGCCAGACCAGGTGCGCCAGGCTGGGGAAGAAGGGAGCCCCGGATGCAGACCACAGTGGAAGTTCCCGCCCTTGGAGGACCCCAAAACCGGAAGCGACCCACAGCGGAAGCTCCCGCCCTTGGAGGACCCCAAAACCGGAAGTGACCCACAGCGGAAGCTCCCGCCCTTGGAGGACCCCAAAACCGGAAATGACCCACAGCGGAAGCTGCAAGGCCCCCAGAGGAGGCAGAAATGTCGGCGGAGGCCCAGGCATGGGTCCAGTCCCTCCGACCCGCAAAGAGAACACCGGACAAGTCTGGCCCCCCACCGAGAGCATTGACCCGGTGACACTACCGGGCAGTGGATGCCTCTCCCCAAGGGAAGGAGGTCCAGACTGGGTGAAGCCAGGACCCATAGGGCCCCCCGGACCAGAACCTTCTGGAACTCGCACTACGGGCAACCAGAGCCCCGATGGACATGCTTTGGCCCTAGTAAGGACAGCAAAGACACTGCTGCGGCAAACTAGGACAGCCCCCCTGGACTGCCACAGGGCAGAAGGCTTCCGGTTTTGGGGTTCCACTGTAGGCTGCATCCGCGGAATCCGCTGGTGGTAAGCCACCGGTGATTCTGATTAGGCCGCCTAGTCTTCCGCCTTTTGACGGCTAGACGATGCTCTGTTAGGACGGTATTATCTGTCACCGTCTGTCGTTGTTATATTGTTTATGTATACTGTGTAAGTCGCCCGGAGCACATTTTGTGGATGGCGACTCATAAATAATAAATTTATGTTATGTTATTATGTTATGTTATTTTCCAGACCTTTCTTCCTTCCTCTCTGCTGTTTGCACCTTTCACTGTATGCGGTTACTTATTTATTTATTTTATTGTTCGTTCTTATATACCGCTCCTTTCAGCAGGCTCGGGGCAGTTTACATAATACACGTAAAAACATCTACAATTCAATTTAATACAGCATACTAAAAACTTAAAAGCATAAAGTACACAACTACACATAAAAACAAGCATCTACAGGGATCAGCAATTTAGATTTCTAAACTTAGTATTTATCTTCAAGGACCGGTGAGGTTGAAAGCTTGTTTGAACAGGAATGTTTTGCAACGTGAGCGAGGAAGGGGACCGCGCGTTCGTCTCCTTTGCATGCTTTTTGCTTTGTATCTGACGAAAAGCAAGCAAGGGAGGCGAACGCGCGGTCCCCTTCCTTGCTCACGTTGCAAAACAAACTCCGGAGGAAGCCCCGCCCCCTGAGCGTGATTGGCGATGCCGGCTGTGACCTCATCGCCGAACATGCTCAGGGGCGGGGCTTCCGCCGGAGTTTGTTTTCAAGCGTGAACGAGGAAGGGGACCGCGCGTTTGCCTGCCTTCCTTGCTTTTTGCCATAAACAAAGCTACGCATGACTTTGTACCTGCCCGGGCCTCCCTTTTTCGCCCAAAAAGCAGCGCTCCCCAGGCCTCCTTCTCTACCCAAAGGAGGAAAGAAGAGGTATGTTATTGTGTTGTGGGAGATAAAATATTAAATTCACTGCTTCATAGATATTATTTTGTTGTGGGAGATAAAATATTAAATGCATTGCTTCATAGATATTTATTTATTATTTATTTATTATTCAAATTTGTGAGTCGCCACTCCCAAGTGGCTCGGGGCGACTTACACCAAAATTCAGGATTAAAAACACAATAAAAACACCATAAAACACATAAAAACACAGTAAAATACAATAAGTACGATACACAGCAAGCCAGTGGCACAGGTGTGTGTAACTACATTGGCATACACAATGCAAGGAGGCGGAGTAGCCTACAAATCTCAGCATTAATACCCAAAGGCCTGCCGAAACAGGAGGGTTTTGCACGCCTTCCGGAATGCCACTAAGTCCGTAAGGACACGGACTCCGGAAGGCAGTGCGTTCCATAGGGTGGGGGCAATTATTGAAAAGGCCCTCCTTCTTGTGGCCGTCAGATGGTATATTTTAATGCTGGGCCCCTCTAGAAGTTGACCCACCTCTGAACGTAGTGGCCTAGCAGGACAGTATGTGATAAGGCAGTCCCTAAGGTACACTGGCCCCAGACCGTTCAAGGCCTTAAAGGTCAGTACCAGCACTTTGAAGGTGATCCGGTGTTCCACTGGTAACCAGTGCAGCTCCCACAAGACAGGTGTTATGTGGCTGGTCATCACGACGCCAGCCAACAGTCTAGCTGCCGCATTCTGGACCAGCTTCAGTTTCCGGATCACCAACAAAGGAAGGCCAACGTAGAGAGCATTACAGTAGTCCAGTCTCGAGATGACCGTGGCTTGGACCACTGTGGCTAGGTTGTGGCGGGAGAGGTAGGGAGCCAGCTTCCTTGCTTGATGGAGATGAAAAAAAGCAACTCGACTGACGGCGGAGATTTGCGTCTCCATCGTCAGTCGAGAGACCAGAGTGACGCCAAGACTTTTAACTGTCGACGACGGACATAATGTCACGCAGTCCAGGGGAGGACGCTGGATCTCCACCCCATCCGGACGACCCAGCCAGAGGATCTCCGTCTTCGCTGAATTCACCTTCAACCTACTGGCTCGCAGCCATCCAGTAACGGCTTCAAGGCACAGATGGAAATTATCGGGTACGGTTCCGGGCCTGCCCTCCATCTCCAGAATGAGCTGGGTGTCATCAGCATATTGGTGACGCACCAGCCCAAAACTACGGACCAGCCGAGCAAGTGGTCGGACATAGATTTTAAATAATAGAGGGGACAGGATTGCCCCCTGAGGAACCCCACAGCTGGGCCAGTGGGCACATTGAACAATAGTGGGGAAAGGATGTCTCCCTGGGGGACCCCGCAGGTTAATGGGAGTCTCCCAGAAACCATCCCCCCCACCTCCACTCGTTGTCCCCAGTCTTGGAGAAAGGAGGCCACTCATTTAAGGGCAGTCCCGACACGGTTAAACGGTGGGTCAACAGCACATGACCTACCGTGTCAAAAGCTGCTGTCAGCTCTAACACGACAAGCAGGGCTGATCCACCCTGGTCCAGCTGGCGGCATAGTTGGTCTGTAATGGCGACAAGCACGGTATCCGTCCCATGCCCAATACGGATGCCGGACTGGAAGGGATACATCTACATACATTAACAGCTCACAGTGTAAACCAGGGGTGGGCAATTATTTCTTCCAAGGGGCCACATGAGAGCCAAAAAAAGTTTATGGAGGGCCGCACCGAAAGGCTGAACTACACTCTAATCTATATAATTTATTTATTTATTTACAATATTTACTATATATTACACATCATTAATATTAACATATTAATATATCAAGAAATATTCATATATTATTAGTATTAATATCATAATTATTATATTATAGTGTATATATAGACATTATAATATATTGAAATTATAATATAATATAACATTATTATTATATTAAAATTATTATAAAATAATAATAAATGCTACTAAAATTAAATTAAAATAAATTCAAGAAGATACGGTGCGAACCAAGATGAAGGCTGACATCCTCAAGAGAGGAAGGATCCCAAGATGGAATGGTCCAATGGACCCAGCCCAGAGGATGACAAAGCAGACCCAGCCGCCGCAGCAGAGCAGAGCAGCAGGCAATCGGAGGCTGCAAGCCTCCGCCCGCTCTCACCCCCATCCGTTCCCCAGCTGATCGCCCTGCCATGGAGTGCCTGCAGCCCTGGAGGCGATCCAGGCCTTCAGGGGGAGCAGTCCACGATCCAAGGTGGCTTATTCGACCTGGCAACCCGGAAGCCGATCAAGGCTTCCAGGGTCGCCAGGGCGATCAGCCCCCGCAGGTCGCCCAGTGCTCCCACTGCAGGCCCGGATCGCCTCCAGGGATGGCAGGCACTCCAAAGCCGCCGCTCCTCCGGCCTGTCTGCCAACACAAGCCCCACAGAGCCCGCAATGGGATGGCGGGAGCGGCACCCCTTCCTCTTGGCCCCGGCCCCTACGCCCTTCTCCCCGGGCCGGACAGAATCGGCTGCCGGGCCGCATCCGCCGGCCCTGGTGTAAACAGAACACGAAACAGTGAACATTTTACAAACATAACCCCACCGCCAAGGACAGAACAAGTATCATTTCCTTTATCATAACTTTACGAGTCAACCATATGTCATGTCCAAACCAACGAAGTTTTATTGTTTTGATTATTCACTCTCTTTGTTGTTGTTTCTTTGTTCAGTCTCTTCCAACTCTTCGTGAACTCATGGACCAGCCCACACCATAGCTCCCTGTTGGTAGTGGCCATCCCCAGCTCCTTCAAGGTCAAATCTTGCCTCATCTGTAGGGGGCGCTGGAGCTTCGTATCTGTTTTAATTCTGATTTTTTTGTGGTTTTCTCAAAATACAATTGTATACTTTGTAATGGCCTCATTAATGGCGGATGCTGTCATCATTAACCCATTTAAACATGACCGCAGACGCTCCAAACTGGGTCTTTTAACCCACTATCGAGGCCCTTTGCCTTCCCTCCAAGGAAGTGTTTCCCCCAGAGATTCCCCCAGGTCTGCTGGGGAGGGGGGTTATTCCGTGTCCAATCTGGATTTTTATCGTTAACCCGCGTTAGTTCCCAGGTGGCGAGGAGGGGTGGAGGGGGTGCTCCCCCCTCCTCGCCAGCTGGGAACTAACGCGGGTCATCTTTAACCCACATTAGTTCCCAGGTGGCGAGGAGGGGTGGAGGGCACCTGCAAACTAACGTGGGCTACATCCCTCCCCAGCAGACTGTATGAAAGCATTAAGGGTGACGCTATACAAATACAGTAGAAGAAAATCTATTTATTTATTTATTTATTTATTTATTATTCGAATTTACATACCGCCACTCCCCGAAGGCTCGGAGTGGTTACAAACAGAACAATAAAATTAACGGCAAATAACCACAAACACACAGCCTATAATAAATAACGGTTCAGGACTACCCTATGCCCACCGTTCTAATATTAATCAAGCTGCATGGATAAATAAATAAAGATGGCCGCGGGGAGCAGCAGCAAAAATGCTGAGCTCTGCCGTGCCCTGGTGGAATTTGACCACCCAGCAACTCCACTTGTCTGGTTGACAACTCCAATTAGAGATGAAGCCCCCCTGGACCCCAGGGTAAACAACTGGCTTCCAACGAAGATGCTGATGGGCACCCTGCCCCCTCTTGAAGCCCTCCAGCTGGAAGCAGAGGCCGCCCTAGAGGTAGGCCTAGAATCGGCCATAGCGGCTAGGATTCGGGCCTCAGGAGCAGCGAAGACGCTGGGGAGGACGCCGGGGAGCCCTACCTGCAGGTCCCTCCCGCCACGGTCCCCCGTTTCTTGGCCGGGCCTGGGAGCCGATACCGAACTGAGAGGGCCGGCGACGGGGTCTTCCACCCCTTTGCTAGCCTTACAGTGGGAGGCCGCCTGCCTCCCCCATGGACAAACTAACGGAGGCTTCGGAGCCCGGGACAACTTACAGGAGCTGCGGGACGCCATCGGTGAGCTCACCTCCTCCCTCCTCGTCCTTCGCCGGCTGGTAGGGCGGCTAGCCGCTAGACTAGGGGAGGCTTGGGACCTCGACCTGGGGCCGCTCACCCGGCCCTCCTGCGATGACGAAGGGGGCCTGTGCCAGCCTGGCGCTCCTCCCGGAGGCCCAGAAGAACTAGATTGCCAGCAGCCGACGGGGCCTTCTGTGCTAGGGAGGCCGGGACTGGGTGCCCACAAGCCCCGAGGGAGGAGAGGAGAAGAGAGGGAGATGAGAGGAGAGACCGAGGGGGTGAGCGAACCATCTGGTCTCCCCCCAGGCTGCCTGGGCTTGCAGACTCCCGGCGACTCAGCCATGCAGCAACGGATTGGTGCCCAAGCTGCACAGCAGCCGATCGACCCGCTGGAGGTGCAACGAGAGGAGGACCCTGTAGGACCGGAGGAGGGACCCCCAGACGAGACTCCACCTGGGGAGGATGCCAAGGAGCCAGCGGGAGCAACGACTCTCCCGTGGTGGAGCCCTTGGAGGGCCCTGGGCTCCCAGTCTTTTCCACCTCAGGCAGCAAGGGCGTTGGTGGTAAGCCCCAACATGGCGCCGAGCTTGCCTGGCTCGGCGTCCTTAGCTCCTCCCCCTCTGCCTATGTCACCGGCCACAGCCACTCCCACCATTGAATGCCAGCCAGAGCTGCTTTCCAGCCCGATGTCATCAACTTTGAACATCTCCCAGGTCTTGGCGAAGGCCCCCGGGGGGTCGACCTGGACGCCGCGCCGGCCGGCTTCCTATTGACCTGCCGGCATTGATTAATCCTCAACACCCGACACTGCCGGAAAGCAGCCAGAAGAAGCCAAAGAAAAACCGGCTAGGCCAGGCAAGACGGAGGCGGCTGAGAGAGAGGTGCAGACGAGCGGACAGGCGGTTAAGCCAACCATCTCCACCTGCGACCACCCAGCTCAATACTCTTGTGGCCAAGAGCAGCCCAGAGCATGCGAGATCTACCAACGCTGGAGGCCCTACCCTTGACCTGGGGCCTCAACAGCTGGCTTCCCCTCTTCCTTCTCCCGTTGGCCGGGCTAGCGCTGGGCTGACCCACCTTATGGTCCCACCCGGTCTGGCTCCCCTGCCGCCAGTACCGAGTGCGCCGGCCACTCAGGATCCACTACTTGGCGACCTAGGACGTCGCCCTCGGAGGGGAGGGAGGGCCGACAAGCCCAAAAAGCGACCCTTTCGATCTCGGACCTTCTGGGGGGCCGGCTATAGCCGGAAGGAGAGCCACCCAGCTCGGACCCTTGAGTCGGCCCCGGCCGACCAGACTAACAATATTACCCGGAAGGGGGGCCAATCTAGCAGCCAGTTGGACAAGCTGCCCATAGAGCGTCATCAGGGCCATAGACATTTGGCCGGTGAACGGACCCTGGCCTCTCCCCCTGGGAATACCTTGACACTTGGGGGGACCGGGAATAGGGGGTGTCTGACTGAGCCGGCGGCTAATGAGCGGGCTTCCTCACAGGCCTCCCCTTTTCACGGGGTGTGCCGGAAGCTAAATCCCTGGCTAACTCCTGCCGATCAGGTTCGCTGAGTATTCCAGTGATCTCGGGCGGGGTGAGTACGGTAGGCGCAGGCCGAATGCTAACTCAACTGCGAGAACTGGATCGAGCCAAAGATGGCCTCGACCCAGTTCTGACCTGCGTCCTATCCCCAGACACGCTGTTGGTAGACATCCAGTCTTTCCCCCTTCCACTCTGGTGCTGGTTAACGCACGTTCCATCCGGAACAAGACTGCCACGGTCAGGGAATTTTGCGAAGATCTCAAAGCGGACCTGTTCTGTATTACTGAGACCTGGCTTCAAGAGAGCGACTCCACCTGCCTCCATGAAGTAGTCCCCCCTGATTACGTTGCCACGCACCAGAACAGGAATGAGGGGTCGGGGTGGCAATACTCTCCCGTGATGGATTACACCTTAGAGCGACCCCTGCGCTTGTCACCGTGGGATTGGAGAGTGTCGGCCTAGTGTGGGAGTCCCCGGAGAGCCTGGCAATTCTGCTGGTGTACCGTGCGCCTAGCGCACCAGCAGAGAGCCTGGCGCGGCTGCTGGAGACTGTGTCGGAGTGGGCATTGAGGTTCCCCAGACTCATCGTCCTGGGTGACTTCAATGTCCACGCCGACGCAGCCTCCATCCCATCTGCAGCCGCGGACCTAATCTCGACCATGGCGACATTGGGCCTCTCCTTGTGCAACTCGGGACCCACACACTCGGCCGGACACACCCTCGACCTGGTGTTCAGCGCGGGGGTTCAAGTGGACCTAGCCTCTGTAATAGAGGTTCTATGGTCGGACCACTGTGCTCTAAGTATCCGGGTTGAGCAACCGCCTCCCCATGCAAGGGCGCCGAACAGATTCTTGTTCGCCCAAAGAGACTTATGGAACCCGAGAGGTTCCTGAATGCTCTGAGGGATCTGGAGTCTACCAGCGTCTCAGTCGACGAGCTGGTGCAGGCCTGGAACATCTCACTAGCTAGAGCTCTCGACGAGATTGCCCCTAGGCGTCCTCTCCGACCCCGCAATCATCGGTCCCCCTGGTATACAGGGGACCTCAGGGCTATGAAGCGGGAGAGGAGACGGCTAGAGCGCGGGTGGCGGAAACTCCGTGACGGAGCCTCAATATCAGCTTATAAGTTATTTAAAGAAACTTATGAGCATGCTGTCAAGGCAGCCAAAAAAGAATACTTCTCTGCCCTGATAGCGTCTGCTAGCTCACGCCCGGCTCAACTGTTTAAGGTAATTCGATCTTTGACGACGGTCCCAAAAAATAGCGATCAGGCCCTTACTGCCGGTGTTTTCCAGAGCTTTTTCGCAGACAAGATACTGAGCCTCCGCCGGGACCTACCGGCCACAATTGATACAGTGAGAGAGCTTGAGACTCCGTGGCCCTCCGCCGGGCCCACCATCGACCGGTTTCGGCCACTGGACGCAGATGCTGTTGATAAGATAGTGACTGCGGCTCGTCCCACCACCTGCTCCCTCGACCCGTGCCCCTCCTGGCTTGTTAGATCTTGCCTAGAGGGGTTACGTGGGCCTCTGTTGAATGTCATAAACAGCTCCCTTGAGCAAGGAGTCTTTCCAGAGTGCTTAAAAGAGGCGGTGGTGGCTCCATTACTGAAGAAACCATCATTGGACCCTGCGGTTCACTCCGACTACCGCCCAGTGTCGAACCTTCCATACCTGGGCAAGGTGGTTGAGAGGGCAGTAATGGAGCAGCTGCAGTCCTTCTTAGATGATACAACATGGCTAGACCCCTTCCAGTCCGGCTTCCGTTCGGGGCATGGGACGGAGACGGTCCTGGTCTCCATCACAGACCAACTCCGCTGCCAGCTTGACCAAGGCGGGTCTGCGCTGCTCGTGTTATTGGACCTCACGGCAGCGTTTGACACGGTCGACCACAATCTTTTGATCCACCGCCTGGCCATGGCCGGAGTGAGGGGGACTGTCCTTAAATGGCTGCCCTCCTTCCTCCGCCAGCGGTCTCAGCGTGTGAGGAGGCGCGGGAGGTCTCCGAGGGCTCCCCACTAGTGTGTGGAGTCCCTCAGGGGGCCATTCTCTCCCCTCTATTATTTAACATCTACATGCAGCCGCTTGCACAGCTGGTGCGAAGTTATGGGCTGGCCTGCCATCAGTACGCCGATGACACCCAGCTCATTCTGAGGATGGAGGGCAGGCCGGGATCCGTCCCCGATAATTTCCAACATTGCCTCAAAGCCGTTACTGGATGGCTGCGAGCCAGAAGGTTGATGGTGAATCCGGCGAAGACGGAGATCTTGTGGCTGGGCGGCCCGGGCGAGGTGGGTGCCCGGCTTCCGACCCTGGACGGTGCAGCGCTGCATCCAGCGCCGTCCGTGAAGAGCCTGGGTGTCCAGTTGGACTCCCAGCTGACCATGGAGACCCAGGTCTCCATGGCCAGCAAGGCTGCTTTTTTCCATCTCCGCCAGGCAAGGAGGCTGGCCCCTACCGCCCGGAGCGACCTAGCCACGGTGATCCAAGCCACGGTCATCTCAAGGCTAGATGACTGTAACGCGCTTTACGTTGGCCTGCCTATGTCGTCGATCCGGAAGCTCAAGCTGGTGCAGAACACTGCCGCCCGGCTCCTGTCTGGGGCACCAGCAGGTTGCCGTATAACACCAATCTTGCAGGATCTGCACTGGCTGCCCATTGAGCACCGGGTCGCCTTCAAAGTGCTGGTTCTTACCTTCAAGGCCACACACGGCCTGGGGCCAGCGTATCTGAGGGACCGTCTCACTCCATACTGCCCAGCGAGATCACTTCGGTCCGAAGAGGCCAACCTGTTGGTAGTACCATCTGCAAAGTCGGCACATTTAACATCGACCGCCGGAGGGCGTTCTCTGTTATAGCTCCCACGCTATGGAACGCCCTCCTGGCGAAGCCAGAGCCCTGAGAGATCTGCTGCCATTTAGACGGGCCTGCAAAACTCATCTGTTTAGGCAGGCCGGCGCAGTAGGCCTCGTCTATACTCTCTGGGCTGTGATATTTGCTGCTGTTCAATTGGTATATTGTATTTTGTTGTTTTAACTGTTTTTAACTGTTTTATGTTTTTAACCCTTTGGCGCTGTGCCACTGGCTCTGTGAGCCGCCGCGAGCCCCCGGGAGTCGGCGGTGAAGAAGCCCCAATAAATAATAATAATAATAATAAATAATAAATATTTGAGGCCTTCGGATCTTGAGGAGCCGTTGTGAAGCTCAACTCTCCCTGGAAAACTTTCGGCTGTATGGGTGAGCCCAAAGATTTTTTGTCTTGAGGTCCTGTAGCATGTGAAAGGGTACAATTGTTCCCTTATAATGTGGAAGACGCCTTCCTATCTGGTCTTCTGGGGTCAGTGGTTTTTGGGCTGGCAGAGTTTGATGTTTGGGGAAGGGAGGCTGGAGTTGCAGCTCCTGCTCTGTGCCAGCTACCGAAGCCAATGGGAATGCCCCAGAAGGTCCGGGTCTTAAAGCGCCTCCAATGGGGACCCCTTTTTCTGGGCTTACACCTGCTAGGGTGTGTATGTGGGCTTCCTCCCATAGGTGCTCATTAGGTAGATTACGACAACCCATAGGAGCTCATTAGGTAGATCACGATCTACTGGTAGATCACGTAGGGCGTCCTGGTAGATTGCAGGCATGGCGGGAGGAAGGCTCAGTCCCACCCCGCAGGCTACCGACGCCGCCCAGGTGCTGCCGGCCAGTCAGCAAGGTGGCGGCGTGACCGGCGTCGCTATGATGCTGCCGCCATGATGTCATGCGCGCCATTTTCCCTACCATTTCGTGGTCTCGCCAAAAGGAGGGGGAGGGGGCGTGGCCAGAGGCTGCTGCAGCATGGACTGGGGCTCGGAGCTGTTGGTAAGCCAGTGGAGGGGCTTCCCCTTGTTATCGAACAGCTGCCACTTCCCCGGACCGGCTGCTCCGACAACCGGGCAAGTCTTGTGGACCGACCACAGAGCAGAGCCCGCGAGGGTTCAGTTAACCTGGCGAGCCAGGAGCGGTTAGGCCCTCGTAATCTACCCGCCTCCCTTGGACCCAAATATGCTCACCAATCTGTTAGGTAGATGCCACGAAATTGTTTATTCTGCTCAGCTGAGTAGGATGCGACCGCAAATTCCCTGATCCCGCAAAGACGCATGCATATACATTCAAAACATTGGTTTTTAAAGGTTACAGAACTGTCAAAACAATTGAAATTCCCGCCCACTTCCTCCTGGCTGATCGGCTGATGATTGGTCGGACCAGCTGATGGGCGGGAGGCCGGTCAGTTCCAGGGAGCCTATCAGCGCTCACTCCCACTTGCCGGCTTCGGCCAATCAGAGGTCTGTGGCCATATATGGAGTTCCAGGAAGGGAAGCTTAGACGGAAATGGCTGTCAATATTGGCATGTGGATATAACAAAAGAGTCCTAGCTAGGTAAACGACCTTAAATGACACCTGGGAGTGATAGGATTAATGGATTTGAGGATGAATGGGAAAGGGAGGAAGAGACTTGACGACAGAAATTCACTCAAGCCTTTGGGTGACAAAAGGTTATTGTGGGACACCTCTGGGTTCCGAAGCCAGACGTGGATCCCGCTGTGAAGAACAAATATTTCATGTCCAGGTCCCAGAGGAGGAATTAATTGGACTAAACTCCGATGATTAATACTTCCTTCAGGCTGATGGAATGTGGGCCCAAGACAAGGGCCTGGGTGATCCAAAACAAGATTTCCATCAGAAAGAGCTCATGCAATGAGAACAATGGTGATCCATAAAAGGCTTAGGATGGGAATCCAGTTATTTCCTCTCAGCTGACACAATAGCGAAAATACAGGCAATCCTTCTTTACATGGGAAAGAGGGGGAAGGGAAGGGGTTACAAGGGGTTAAAGGGAAAACTTATGAAGCCACACTGTACATACAGGGATACAGGGGTACAGAAATGAGTCTATGATCCGTGTCCTTGGGCGAACTACATATCCCAGCCTGCAAAGGCTTGGGCTGCAGGTTCAAAACCCCTCAAAAGCCCATAGATGTATTTTTGGCTCTCTGGCTGCTTCCAGCCAGAAAGGGATCTTGAGTTCGCTTTAGGGTCCTTGATGAAACTATCTTTTCCAGGGCAGGGAGGGTCCATGATGAATAGAGAGGCTTCTTGGCTCAATCAGCCAGGGAGAAGCGTCAGGAGCAGTCCAGGAGAAGAAAAACGATCAGAAAAAGGCAAATAGAGGCACAGTACTTGGGAGAACTAGATCTTCTTTTGGCATCAATCTCTGCCCATCACCCACCCCCTGAAGAGATCTCTTTGAGCCGGACTGTTCCAAAAGCTGTTGTTTTAGAGCTGGGATATGTTTCCCCCAGGCCGGAAAAAGGATAGGGAGAGAGGAAGAGAGAGAAGAGGAAACGATGGGAGAAATGGCAGAGTGTTTATTTATTGTTTTGTAACGTGTGGCCAAAATGTCTTCCATACTATGTGCTGTATGAAGTGTTGTAAATGTGGAGATGGGAGGTAATGGTGGCCGGGTTTACTGGGAGGGACGAAGTTGGTGCAGTGTGATGTATGGAACTGAGTGAGGCAGAAGGGAAGGGGGAAAAAGGAGTCTGGTACTGGTGCAACTTAGGCCATGGGCCAAAAGGGATACTGGGGACTCTCTGCAGTTGGTTCTTTTTGGGTTTGGGGCTTCCTGGCTCGACTACAAATCCCCACTTTGGAGCTGGAAGATAGAGGCTTCTATCTGACATGCTCCAACATTCGTGAAAACGTTACAGTTTTCCACCTATGATCTGACTACACCCTTTTCTCCCTCCCTGTCCCCCCTCGCTCTTTTTCCTTCCTTCTTCCCTTTCTTCCTTCCCTCGTTTTTCCTCCCCTACTTCCCATCCTTTCTTCCTTCCCTTCTTTCCCTCCCTCCCTTCTGTTCTTCCTTCCTACCTCTCTCTCTCCTTCCTTCCCCTTCCTTCCTTTCTTATCTCCTTTCTTCCTTCCTTTCCTTCCTTCCCTTCCTTCTCCCCTTCTTCTTGCCTTGCCTTCTTTCCTTCCTGTTTCCTCCCTCCCTCATTCCTTCCTTCCTTCCCTTCCTCTCTGCCTTGAACATTTGCTGTTGGCTGTGGGGGTCCTGTGTGGGAAGTTTGCCCCAATTCTGTTGTTGTTGGGGTTCAGAATGCTCTTTTATTGTAGGTGAACTATAAATCCCAGCAACTACAACTCTCAAATGACAAAATAATATTTTTTTTAGTGATGGTGATGCCGAACAATAGGCCTTTCCCAGTAAGGGACAGAGGCCCTGACTACCTCTAAAAGCGAGGATAAAATGGAAATCAATCCGGGTGAAGTAAATTTGAGAAAAACGCTGCAAATTGCCCAAAATTCCCCTTATCCCCAAATGCCAATTCGTTCCTCACCCAAATCCGAAGCACGCCAAACCCGAGAGAAGAGTCACTTTACCAGCTGGTCAAAGGATGCAAGCAGAGTCCTGGTCTCGTCCAAAAGCAAGCATTGGGCACATGGTACATGTATTTATAGTAAAGAAGTTCATTTACATTTGAATTGCGCGCCCTGAGCCGGCAGTCGATTGGTAGAATGAAGGCTGCAGCTGATTGTCAGAGAGCCGGCCGGCACATCAGCAAATCAGAGGGCAGCGCTTCTCTTTGAAATTGCCAATCCGGGCCGGGGCTGCATGAGGCGGGAAACACACGATAGCAACAGTTGAGTGAAAGAGGAAGTGTCCAGGTTTGGGGTGCCCGAAGGCTAGAACGACCGTTGGGGACTTCCTGGCCCCTTTATGTTATTGTTTTATTTGAATCTTTCAATAGGGTCTTTGTCCATGGCCGAAACTTCCTTGTTTGGGGCAAGTTTCGGCTGACCGGGAAACATGGTTGTCTTTAGTAAAAATGACCTGTAATTATGACTTATGGCAATTGGCAGTGGGGTTCCGAATCCCACTTGAGTCCAATTATGTTTATGAATATGAGGTTTGGGAATGCCAGGGCTTATGTCCATCCAGCGGCCAAAGTCTCAGAGGCTGGAAGAACATAAGCGGGTAGATTTCCAATATAAAGTTCAGATAGACCTGAGAAGGAATTGGTATCTACCTTAAATATTGTTTGTGCAAAGGGAAATTGGCTGGGAGATAATACCTGGCGTTTACCTTTGGAACCTTTTGCGAAGTAAACATACAGAAACACTGGGGAGAACACATTAAGGGTACAAGATAAACAGATACCCCCAGCAATTATCCCAAAACATCCTCAGCAATCATGCAGCCCGCTTCCCAGAGATGATCTTTAAAACAACCAACAAAACGCTGCTTTTTTCTCTGGGAGTTGTAGTACCATAGGCATTACTGTCCTTGTGAAACTGCAGAGCCTTGAGGGGCACAGTTGTTCTTGGAGTGCAATGGGGTGACAAAGTCTTTGAGAAATCACAGTCCATGAGGCAGCAGGGAGTGTTCAACTGGAAAATGGTCCTTGGAAACTATAAATCCTCAGCGCAGGGAAAAAGGGGTTCTTGTGTACCAATTCTCTGCCAACCCGCTGGTACGGGGCTAACCCAGGGCAGAGAAACAGCAGTATATGAGTCCAGATCAGTGTCCTTCGTGAACTGCCTCTCCCAAGGCAGAGAGGGTCAGGCAGCCCTTCCAAGCCCCCTTCCCTGAGTCCAGGATGAAGAAAACAAGGCTTCTCTGCTAGGATCAGCCAGGGAGAAGCTTCAGGAACAGTCCAGGAGAAAATCAATCAGAAAGGGGCAAATAGGGTCTTTGTACTTGAGGAAACTAGGTCTCTGTTTTGAACAATGTGGCAGAGGGCAGGTGATGCCCTCAGGGGAAAACTGATGTTGCTTACAGGAAATGGGTGCTCACTGTTGCTGCCGTGGCTATGAATGTGTCAGGAGAAAATGGAGCTCAGGCAGAGGTAAAGAGAGAGGAAGGAGGGGCCATTTTGTGGGCTTTTGTTCTTGTGCCACCCGGCCCAAGATGGAGGAAAAAGGAACTGTGGAACTCCCTGCAGCTGAATCCCGTCCGTCACGGCATCAATGGTCACTCCTTGTAGGTGCCTTGTGGCCAAATTTGGCAGCAATTCGTCCAGTAGTAAGAAATCAGTTTGTGTGTGTCAACTGTAAATGTGTGGAAGGGCCCCCCTGGGTTGTCTGAGGTCCTTTCCACATAGTTGAATAGAATCCCATGTTATCAGCTTTGAATCAGAATATATGGCAGCGTGGACTCAGAAAACCCAGTTCAAAGCAGATATTGTGTTATATGTTTCACATTTTTGTAGTGGGGAGGTCGATCATTGTGACTTGGTTGTTTTATAAGTAGCTCGCATGCTGAAAAGGTGTGAGCACCCCTGATCTAACCCAGTCTTAGTCTTAGCCCGGTCCTCAGTCTTCGGCGTTGAGTATTTATGACACAGCGGATAGGCAACAGAAATATAGAAGTTTAATTCCCCATCGGCCCAAAAACTCCAGTCTCTGTTCGAGTGAATAATGAAACTCACATTCAATTCACAAGGTAAATATATAACTTTGTATTGAATTGTATTTAACAATAACTAGCAAAACATCGAAAAACAACAGCCATCACAGCTACCTTTCTAAACATCCTTTCCTCACAGATATTAAATCCCAACTGACAAATCCCAACTGTCACTTTGTAACTGACATTCCTCAAGGTTCCATTTAGCAGTCTTGAGACAGCGCCATCTGGTGTCAAACATGTCACACTGAAGGTCATCTCAAACTGTTTATTGAAAATATATCTTGTGCTGACTCATGAATTGCTATCCAAAATGCAATAATCTGACACTCAGGGCATTGTGATTGTATGTGTCCTTGTTCCTCCGAGTCCTCCGAGGATCTTTCAGTTGGTCCTGTGCTTCCTGTTTCCCTTTCGTGAGGTCTTCGGTGCAAGTTGTGGGGTCCCCCAGGGGGCCATCCTCTCTCCTTTATTATTCAACGTTTATATGCGCCCCTTGGCCCAGCTGTGCCGCGACTTTGGTCTGGAGTGTTATCTGTACGCTGATGACACCCAGCTCCTGCTGAGAATGGACGGCAGGCCGGACACCGTACCCAAATGTCTCCATCAATGCCTGGAGGCCGTGACTGGATGGTTGCGTTCCAGCCAGCTGAAGGTGAATCCGTCGAAGACGGAGATCTTGTGGTCCGGTCGCCCTGGGCTGGATGAGTGCCGGTTGCCTACCCTGGATGGCGAGCAACTTAACCCGTCATCCCTTGTTAAGAGCTTTGGTGTCCAATTGGACCCATTGCTGTCCATGGAGATCCAAGTCTCCATGGTCAGCAAAACATCGTTTTTCCATCTTTGACAGGCTAGGCTGTCCAGGGATGACCTGGCCACGGTGATCCAAGTGACGGTCATCTCGAGGCTGGACTACTGTAACGCCCTCTACATTGGCCTTCCCTTGTCGACGATCCGGAAACTCAAGCTAGTGCAGAATGCCGCTGCTCGCTTGCTGGTGGGAGCACCGGTGAGGGAGCACATCACTGACTAATAAAAGTCAGTGTTTGCAGCAGGAGGTGCGAAGGTGCGGAGGAATATGTGGCAGCGTTTCCATTGGTTGCCACTGTGGGATTATTTGCATAAAGGACTCTGATTGGCCAGCCTCAGACCTCCAACATTCTAAGGCAACAGACAGAGGGGATTGGTTGCCACTGAGGGAGTATTTGCATAAAGGACTCTGATTGGCCAGCATCCAAGAAACCAAGACTCTACATTCAAACAACATGATTGGTTGACACTGAGGGATAATTTGCAAAACCGGCTCTGATTGGCCAGCATTCCTACATCCCAAAACTCAAAGGTGACAGAGAGAGTACTTCACAAAAAGGCTTCCTTTAGCTGATTTTACAAACTAGGCCTCAGCCTGAATTGACAGTAAGGCTTCCTCAACTTGATTCTCCTGGCTAGGCCTTAGCCTGAATTCACAGTAAGACTTACTTAACTTGATTTTCCTGACTAGGCCTCAGTTAATGGGACATTGTGTATAGCTTGAATTAACAGTAACCAACCTTGGCACACTGAGCCCCTATGACCCATGCTACTTTCTACTGCAGTTTGGAGGAAGGAGGACCATAGATCATGGGATTTGAAGTACGTCCACAGATTATGGGATTTGTAGTACTTTCCAACCCTTCATTCCGCACAGACCACTGCGCCCCTGAACAAAGACCCATAAAGACTACACTTGGCACACAGTGCCCCCATTACCCAATCTACATGCTACTGCAGGTTAGAGGAGGGCGGATGATGGATGATGGGATTTCAAGTACCTCCACTCACTTCCCGAGCCCACTGCAACCCTCATCCAGTGACTGATGAAGACCAAACTTGGCCCACAGAGCCCCCATGACCCACTCTACATGCTGCTACAGTTTGAAGGAGGAGGGACCATGGAAGATGGGAGTTGCAGTACTTTCACTCACGTACTGAAACCACTGCGCCCCTCATCCAATGACTGGTCAAGACCACACACATAACCCCCATTACCCCCTTTACGTCCTGGTGAGGTTTAGGGGAGGTGGACCATGGATTATGGGATTTTTAGTACTTTTCACATGCTTTATTTTCACAGACCACTGTGCCCCCAACCAAGAACAATACAGACCAAACTTGGCACACAGTGCCCCTATGACCCACTCTATATTCCACTGCCATTTGGAGGAGAGTGGACCATGGATGGGACTTGAGGTACCTCCATGGGTGATGGGATTTGTAGTACTTTCAAAGCCTTCATTTCCCACAGACCACTGCAGCCCTGAACAAAGACCTATAAAGACTAAACTTGGCACACAAAGCCCCCATGACCCAGTCTCCATCCGTTTAGAGGAGGGCAGACCATGGACTATGGGACTTCAACTACCTCTACTCATTGCCCAAGACTGCTCCGGCCCCCAACAAAGACCGATAAAGACCATACTTGGCACACAGAGCCCCCGTGACCCACTCTACCTTCTACTGCAGTTTGGGGGAGGGTGGACCGTGGATGATGGGACTAACAAGAATTTAAACTAGGCACACATTCTTTCTCAAATAGACTACGCCACAGCCGTCGGGTCCCCAAGCTAGTACTTAATAAAAACCTGGAAATGCTGGGTACCCAAGCTAGTCAATAAATAAAACAAGAATTGCTATCTAGTACAGTGTTTCCCAACCAGTGTGCCGGGGCACACTAGTATGGCGTGAGCTATCATCAGGTGTACTGTGGGAAATTGGAACCTCCAATACCCTTACTTAGAGAGCGGAAGAGTTGCGAACCAGGAAGTAGCGAGTTCACGGAGCGCTCCTCTACGGAAAACTCGCAATATTTGATGAAATCACGGAAGTGAGTGCAAAAAAAAAAATTGTATCCTCACGATGTTATCCAATGTTAGTTCCGGGATCCTCACAATAACACAGTCAGTTTGCGGACAATTTAAAGAAGCAGCACCATAATCATAGCAACAAGGTAGAAAATCACGTAGATAATCATATATTCAAACCGCCAGAGGCTGAAGATAGAGGTGGCGATGGAATCGAAAGCTGGCATGGGCAAACTTGGACTTTCCAGGTGTTTTGGACTCCAACTCCCACCATTCCCAGCAGCCTCAGGCCCTTTTCCTTTCCCCCCTCAGCCACTTAAGCAGGAAAGGGCCTCAGGCTGTTAGGAATGGTGGGAGTTGGAGTCCAAAGCACCCAGAGGGCGAAGTTTTCCCATGACTGACAGCTGTTGAGCAAGACCTTTGTGTGTGCCTTTCTGCCATTCCTGCCAGGACATCTATGCTGTGTTCATCGAAACAGGCCCAGGTTTCACACTGAGTATATAAATACATTTAAAAACATATTAACTATATCAGGGCTGTCCAACCTCTACCGGACCGGGGGCCTGAGTGATCACCTGGGGGGCCTAAGGGTCTGCCTCTGCCCCCTCCCCGGGCTCCAATTCCATATATTTAATATTAACATAAGGGGGGAGGGAGGGAATGCCACACATGGGGGGCATAATTAAACAATTAAATATAATAATAACATAAAGGGAGGGAGGGAGGGCGAAAGGGTGGATGGATGGATGGGTGGGAGGAAGCTGGAGAGAAGCCCGGGTTGCTGGTTCTCCCAAGCAGATGGCAAATGCAGATAGATCCCGCTGCGCCTCCCGGAAGAGTAAAAAGCGACAGGGGATGACCTGTCGCCAGGAAAGTTGAAGCCGGTAATAATGTAAACACTGGGATTTAAAGGGGAAGTAGCAAGGGAGGGGGGTAATCCTTTCACCTTGGATTACACCCTTCCTTGCACTTCCCCTTTAAATCCCAGTGTTTATTCCCGGCTTCAACTTTCCTGGCGACCCAGGTCATCCCCCCTTTTACTCTTCTGGGAGGCAGCGGAGCGGGACTCCTCCGCCGCCTCAGCAGCCCCAACTGCCGCCTCAGCAGCTGCCGCCACCACGCCTGGCCTTGCTGAGTGGCTCGAGCGCCGCAAAAGGTAAGGCTGCAGCGGCCGGGGATGGCGGCGGCGGTGGAGAGGATGGGGGGAAGTAGGAGGCGGAGGAGGAGGAAGGGAGCCTGCTCCTCCTCCCTGCCCCGCCCCGCCCCTCACCCCCCCCCCCGGCCGCGAAAATAATAATAATAAATAATAAAAATATTCAAAAAAATAAATAAAATTTATTTTATTTTTAAGATTAAGTAGATATCTTGCAGGAGGGTAGGGGGCTATAGGGAAGGGGCTGGAGGGGCCATATACGGCCCACGGGCCACCAGTTGGACAGCCCTGAACTATATGTATTACTGTGTTAGAGTGTCATTTTGTGTCATTTTGGTTGGTGGTGTGCCCCAGGATTTGGTAAATGTAAAAAATGTGCCGCGGCTCAAAAAGGTTGAAAAACACTGGTCTAGTTTAGCAATGTTTTCTTTAGCTGTGACATTATTGTCTGTATATGGGCTGTTAATCCCCATAAGCACCAATGAAAAGGTGAGGCACAAATATGTGAAATGACCAATGTCATAATTGTGAGTTAACGGAAGAGAGGAACCTAAACCCAAAGCACAACCTGCCAAATAACTCTTGAGTTGCCTTCCCGCCTCCCTTCTCCCACAGCGAGGACATTCACCTTCGACGCCGCTTTGCCACTGCTGAGTTAATTCCCCCGCCCAAAGTCATGGGCACCCATTATTAGCCTTCGTTTATCTTGGTGACACATCAGCTGAGGTGACTCTCCCTTTATGGTTCTTGCTCCGTTGGAGGGCGAGAGAGAGGACAAAAAAGAGGGAGAAATAGAGGAGAAACATCGATATTCTCCATCTCCTAAAACCCAGCAACTAGCCTTTTCGACACTTCATCTCCACAAAGCCCGGGCTCTCTGAAGATTAATTGATGTAGGCTTGCTCGGCCTATTTCCAAATCCCTTCTGAGCCACCATTTACAAATATATATATATATATATATATATATATATATATATATATATATATATACCCTCTGGTTTTTATTTATTTATTTTTTATTAATACAGACACAGAGGGTTTATTTCTTTTTTTATTCTTTGGAAGGGATTCTTAAGGCGATTGTCCGGCTTGACAAATTGGATTCATCGAACAGACCCTCGAAAGGAAAAAGCGACGGGTTTGACAAGGCGAGAAAGCTGCTCATCCTCCGAGGCAGGAGGATAAATACCATAATAATAGATATTGTGGGGCGGGGGGGGGGGAATCCTCGAAATCCCATTCTTCCCCCTTTTGCGCGACTCAATGGGCGCCCTGGCTTGTCGCTGATAATCTTATCTCTCCGTTGATAGGCGGCAGAGGGACAATGGAGACAGAAAGCGAGCTGTAGGTTTGATAGCCTTCTGATTAATGGAACTGTCCAATGAGCACTTCAGCGTTGGGAACAATGGTGGATGACATTTCGTGTGACCTTTGACCCCCCCTCCCTTGCCTCTTTCCAAGAAAGAATTGGGATGAGAAGAGACAGCACATTCTCTCCGTCTTGCAACCCCCTCCTTCCCTTTGTGTGTTGGAAATAGCACCCCGAGCACTGACGAAACCCATCCAGTCCAATTCTGCCCAAATTGATAACAGAGGGGTTTGTATTTCTTTGCTGGAGGGGCACGGCAACGCTTTCGCTGAGATGTTAACTTGATTTGACTCGGGCACTTGTTTAAAAGATACAGCTGGGTTTTCCATAAAGAAGAGAAAAAAGAATAGGACCGGACAGAGCCGAACCTAGGTAATTTTAAATAGCAAGCGAACAGTATTTTGGCGCCCCCTGATATTCTATTATATAAAGGAGGTCCCGTCATCGAACGACTGACAGAGACAGAGAAACCTTCCAAGGCAGATACACCAAACTTGCCAACACAAATAGGCCTCAAGCAAGGAAGGTTTTTAGCAAAGAAACTTTCCCCCCCAAAACCTAGAAGGCCCCCAAAACAACGATACAAAAAACCCTACATTTCCCAGTATCCTCTGCAACAGCCAGCGAAACCCATTGGCCAACATCGGCCCACACAAAATGCAGGGAGGCTGAGTAACCATAGTAACGCTGGGCACAGCCAGCCAAGGTTAGGATAGAATGCTGAGTGATTTCAGTTCAGTCAGTTGGTGTTTGAGGGTTAAACTGACAAAACCAAACTCTATGAGGGAGCAGTTCTCCAGCAATTCCTACCTACACAACACAACTTCCTATCACAACCCATCCCCCCAACCTTACGGGACCCTGCACACACAACACCTACCACCACCACAAACAAAAACCAACTCCACCTATACTCCAACCACAACACAACACTACACTGATACTCTACAAACACACACAAATACCCAAAACACCCCACCCACACAAGCATTCCACAACATACTACCACCCACAATGCCACCACACACCCACTAACTCACCAAAAAAGTAATACCTACACACAACACAATATGCACATGACCCCACCAAGACCATAAGTAACATCAATTCCAACCCTTACATACTCAGACTTTCTTGCATCTCCTAAATAGGGCACAGCAATGCGTGCTGGGTAAAGCTAGTGTGTGTGTGTGTGTATATATATAATATGGATTGGGTGCATAGACAAATTTTGGCCCTCCAGGTATTTTGGACTTCCTACTGGCTGTTTGGAATTGTGGGAGTTGAAGTCCAAAACACATGGAGGGCTGAAGTTGGCCCATGCCATACGCACACACACACACACACACATATTTTCCTTCCTTCCCACCATTTCCCGGCTCTATTCCTATTCTCTTTGAGTGTGTGTGTGTGTCTATATCCATTCCCCTTCCTTCCTTCTCAGCCCTATACCCCAGAATATCAAGGCGGAAAATCCCACATTATCTGAGTGTGGACTCAGATATTCAAAACGGATATTGTGGGATATAGGGCTGTGTGGAAGGGCCCTCACCCTTTTCCCTCCCCTCTTCTTATTCTTTGTGTGGGTCTGTACATTTCCCATCCTTCCTTCCTTCCTCCTCACCCTTTTCCTCTGAGAGGTGACCTAGAAATAATATTACCAGGGCATTCAGACTTCAATGTAGTCGGCTAAAGATCTTTTAATCAAAAATGGGCAACAGCAATGGCATTCTCTCACATTTCTCTCACATTTAGCAGCAACTTCCCGTCGCACATCGGGGAGGGGGGCAACGCCAGCTAGCTTGTAGAGCAGGGGTGGGCAACCTACAGCCAGTGGGCCGGATGCGGCCCAGCAGCCGATTCTGTCCGGCCCGGGAAGAAGGGTGTTGAGGGCGGGGCCAAGAGGAAGGGGTGCCGCTGCCGCCATCCCATCGTGGGCTCTGTGAGGCTTGTGTTGGCAGACAGGCCAGAGGAGTGGTGGCTTTGGAGTGCCTGCCATCCCTGGAGGCGATCCGGGCCTGCAGCGGGAGCACTGGGTGACCTGCGGGGGCTGATCGCCCTGGCGACCCTGGAAGACTTGATCGTCTTCCGAGTCATCAGATCGAATAAGCCGTCTCAGATCGCCAACTACTCCCCCTGCAGGCCTGGATCGCCTCCAGGGATGCAGGCACTCCATAGCAGGGCGATCAGCTGGGGAACGGCTGGGGGCGAGAGCGGGCGGAGGCTTGCAGCCTCCGATTGCCTGCTGCTCTGCTCTGCTCTGCTGTGGCGGTGGCTGGGTCCACTTTGCCATCCTCTGGGCTGGGTCCATTGGGCCCTTCCATCTTGGGATCCTTCCTCTCTTCAGGATGTCAGCCTCCATCTTGGTTTGCACCTTGTCTTCTTGAATTTAATTTAATTTAATTTAATTTTAGTGATTTTTATTATTCTTTTATAATAATTTTATAATATAATAATATTATAATAATGTTATATTATATTATAATTTCAATATATTATGTCTCTCTATATATATTATAATATAATAATTATGATATTAATGATAATAATATATGAATATTTCTTGATATATTAATATGTTAATATTAATGATGTGTAATATATAGTAAATATAGTAAATAAATAAATAAATATATATTAGAATATAGTTCAGCCTTTAGGTGCGGCCCTCCATAATATTTTTTGGCTCTCGTGTGGCCCCTTGGAGGAAATAATTGCCCACCCCTGTTGTAGAGGTTTAAGACATCCTGTGATTATTCTTCATATTCTCTAGGGCAGTGTTTCCCAACCAGTGTGCCGTGGCACACTAGTGTGCCGTGAGCGATCATCAGGTGTGCCGTGGGAAATTGGAGATAGGAGAAAGAGAAAGAGAGAGAGAGAGAGAGCCCCCCTGTCCTACTGGGAAGCCCTAGCTGGGGCTCGATCCCTTGCCTGAGTCCCGCAAACACAGCCTCTACTCACCACTTGCCTTCTTGGGCTTCCTCCTCCCCTCCGCTCCTTCCTCGGCCTCGGAAGGGTTTGAGCTGAAAGGCGGGGACTGCGTCAGGCAGAAAGAGCTGCGCGGAGAGAGAGAAGATCCTGGGGTGGGACTTCCCCGGGTCCCCCGGCTGCCTGGGGGCGGATCTACACCGTAGCATTCATGCAGTGAGGCACCCCTTGGTCTTCCAGGGCTCAAGGCTGGGGAATCCCGGGATTTGTAGTTTGGGGAGGCTCAGGATGGTGCCAAACCCAGAAGACCAGCTCCCTGAGCCAGAAGACCAGCTCCCTGAGGGGAAGGAAGCTGCCTGTTCCACCTGTGGCTCTGGACGCTGGGCTCCTTTAAAGTGGCTGGCAAGAGGCTTGAGACCCCTCCTGCCCTCCCAGAAGACCAGCTCCCTGAGGGAAGGAAGCTGCCTGTTCCACCTGTGGCTCTGGACGCTGGGCTCCTTTAAAGTGGCTGGCAAGAGGCTTGAGACCCCTCCCGCCCTCCCAGAAGACCAGCTCCCTGAGGGAAGGAAGCTGCCTGTTCCACCTGTGGCTCTGGACGCTGGGCTCCTTTAAAGTGGCTGGCAAGAGGCTTGAGACCCCTCCCGCCCTCCCAGAAGACCAGCTCCCTGAGGGGAAGGAAGCTGCCTGTTCCACCTGTGGCTCTGGACGCTGGGCTGCTTTTAAAGTGGGTTGTGTGAATGTGTGGGGTGTGGGTGAATGTTCCTCCCTTCAATTGCACTACTGGCACTTTATATCCTGATTGTAACAGGATTCCGCTAAGACACTACGGCCACACTACAAGATTCGGTGTGCACTGTGTGCCAACTCCATCAACTGCTGCTATTTGTTGCTACTAGTGCCTAAGACTGGGACGAGACCTGAACTGTGGTGCTACTGTGACTCGCACTTTAGAACTGTGGTGCTTACTGTGACTCGCACCTTAGAACCGTGGTGCTTACTCTGACTCGCACTTTACAACTGTGGCGCTTATCGTGCCTTGCACTTAGTGCCTACTGTGACTCGCACTTTAGGGGCCGACGGCCTTTTGCACTGCACGGCCATTACTGACTTCTTGGCCACCTATGCTTGACGAATATCAACTCGCGTTACACTGGCACTTGCACTTTGTGCATTGTTAACAGTTTTTAACAACTTGCAGGGTGGGGAAGTCACAGGGTGCGAGGGGTCACAGGAAAGAGGTTTTCATCATATATGGGTGCACCGAATCAGGAGAGGGAGTATGCAGGGGGATGGTTCCCGGGCGGGGGTCCTATCGGGGTGGTGACTGGGAGGGAAGATGCGGAAAGGGAGACCCAAAGTACGGATTCGGCCTAGAATTTGTGATGGATCTAAACCACTAATTCGACCTGGGCGAGAGCGTCATAAAATTCCTATTCGGCCAAAAATTTGTGCAAGAACATTGATAAATTTAAATCGGGCTCCTGACAAAGTTAAGCTGAGTACTGAGGAAGGCGGTCCCTCCCGGTTGAAAGTGGTGCTGTTTAATGCCAGGTCAGTCAATGGTAAAACATCAATAATACAAGATCTAATTCGTGAAGAACAAGCTGACCTGGCCTGTATAACGGAGACCTGGTTGGACGAGGCTGGGGGTTAATCTCTCCCAGCTCTGCCCACCGGGTTACTCCGTACAGCACCAAGCGAGACCGGGAGGGCGGGAGGGGAGTCGCAGTGGTCTATAAGGATTCCATCCCTTGACCAGGTGCCCCATCCCACAGTCAACCACGTTCGAATGTGTCGGCCTAAGGATTGGTGACCGGGACAGGATAGGGATTCTGTTAGTGTACCGACCACCCCGCTGCACTACAGTCTCCTTACCTGAGCTAGCCGGAGTGGTCTCGGCCTGGCCGTGGAGTCTCAGCAGCTCATCGTGCTGGGAGACTTCAATGTCCATGCTGAGACCACTCTATCAGGAGCGGCTCAGGACTTCATGGCCGCCATGGCAACCATGGGCCTGTCCCAGTTAATATCGGGTCCCACCCATAGTGCTGGACACACTTTAGATCTGGTTTTCTGCCAGGGATGGGATGAAAGTGGCGGAGTGGAGGAACTGACCATCATTCCTTTGCCATGGTCCGACCACCACCTGATCAAGTTTAGACTCACTGGGCCTTTCCACCTCCGCAGGGGTGGTGGACCTATTAGAATGGTCCGCCCCAGGAGACTTATGGATCCGAACAGTTCCTGACGGCTCTTGGGGATTTTCCGCCTCCTCGGTAAGTGACCCTGTCGAGGCTCTTGTCTCACTCTGGGACAGGGAGATGACAAGGGCTGTTGACACGATCGCTCCAGAACGTCCCCTCTTGAGTAACCGAGCTAAACCAGCTCCTTGGTTCACTGAGGAGCTGGCAGCAATGAAGCGAAAAAAGAGGAGGCTAGAGTGCGTGTGGCGTAGGAAACGGAGCGGATCAGCTCAGGCGCGCCTGGTCTCTTATTTGAGGACCTATGACGCTGCAATAAAAGCCGCACAAAAAACATCTATTGCGGCCAAGGTGGCCGCCGCGAAGAACCGTCCAGCGGAACTGTTTCGAGTCGTTAGGGGTCTTTAAATCCGCCTCAGTGCAAGATCCCTGACGGCTCGGCGGCACGCTGTGATGAGTTTGCTAAGGTCTTCGCGGATAAGGTGGCTCTGATCCGTTCCGATTTCGATACCACTTTAACGGCAGTCTCTGAGGATGTGACACGAGCATCTGCTTGTCCGGTTTTGATGGATTCGTTTCAATTGGTTCAGCTTGAGGATGTGGACAAGATCCTTGGAGAGGCGAGGCCCACGACATGCATCCTAGACCCCTGCCCATCCTGGCTGATCAAGGAAGCCAGAGGGGGTTTGGCAGAGTGGGTGAAGGTGGTGGTTAATGCCTCCCTTCGGGAAGGCACCATTCCAGCCAGCTTAAAGCAAGCTGTTATAAAACCGCTGTTGAAGAAACCTTCACTGGACCCCACTCAATTAGTGAACTATTGGCCAGTTTCCAATCTCCCCTATTTGGGCAAAGTCATGGAACGTGTGGTGGCTTCGCAACTCCAGGGGTTCTTGGCAGACACTGATTATCTGGATCCGGCACAGTCTGGCTTTAGGCCGGGGCATGGGACTGAGACAGCCTTGGTCGCCTTGGTAGATGATCTACGCCGGGAACTTGACAGGGAAGTGTGTCCCTGTTAGTTCTGCTGGACCTCTCAGCGGCTTTCGATACCATTGACCACGGTATCCTTCTGGGTCGCCTTGCAGATATGGGGCTTGGGAGTACTGCATTGCAGTGGCTCCAATCCTTCCTGGAAGGTCGTACCCAGAAGGTGTCATTGGGTGACACCTGTTCGGCTCCACAGCCGTTGTTCTGTGGAGTCCCTCAGGGTTCAGTACTGTCCCCGATGTTGTTCAACATCTACATGAAACCGCTGGGAGAGATCATTCGGAGTTTCGGAGTAAGGTGTTATCTGTACGCAGATGATGTCCAGATCTGTCACTCCTTCCCACCTGTCACCAAGGAGGCTGTCCAGACCCTGAACCGGTGCTTGGCTGCTGTGTCGGACTGGATGAGGGCTAGCAAATTGAAACTTAATCCAGACAAGACAGAGGTCCTCCTGGTCAGTCGTAAGGCCGAACAGGGTCTAGGGTTACAGCCTGTGTTGGACGGGGTTACACTCCCCCTGAGACGCAGGTTCGCAGCTTGGGAGTGATCCTGGACTCAGCGCTGAGCCTGGAACCCCAGGTCTCAGCGGTGGCCAGGGGAGCTTTTGCACAGTTGAGACTCGTGCGCCAGCTGCGCCCGTACCTTGGGAAGTCTGATCTGGCTACGGTCGTCCACGCTCTGGTCACATCCCGAATAGATTACTGCAACGCACTCACGTGGGGCTGCCTTTGAAGACAGTTCGAAATTGCAATTAGTCCAGCGGGCGGCAGCCAGACTACTAACGGGAGCTACATACAGGGAGCACACTACCCCTGCTGTGTCAGCTCCACTGGCTGCCTGTCCAATTCGGGCTCAATTCAAAGTGCTGGTTTTGACCTTTAAAGCTCTATACGGTTCTGGCCCAGCTTACTTGTCCGAACGCATCGGCCGCCACGTCCCATCCCGTAACCTAAGATCATCCGGGAGGCCCTGCTCGCTCCCGCCAACCTCTCAGATGCGGTTGGTGGGGACGAGGGACAGGGCCTTCTCGGTGGTGGCCCCGCCTGTGGAATGCGCTCCCTACAGAGATACGGTCCACCTCATCCCTCCTGACATTCAGGAAGAAGGTGAAATCCTGGCTCTGGGATCAGGCATTCCCTCACCAGCACTAGGCAGCATGTGAGACGGAATTTTAATGGGAGGGAGGAAGAGGGTCAATGTTTCTAGGGTTGAATACTGTTTTAATTGGAATGATTGTAGATGTGTTGAGGGATTGTATTTTAATGCCTTAATGTTTTAATGGGTTGTGGGGTTTGGGGTTTTACGCTGTTGATGTGGCATCGAATTGTGCCTGCTGTAAGCCGCTCTGAGTCCCCCCTCGGGGGTTGAGAAGAGCGGGGTAAAATCCTGAAATAAAAAAAATAAAAAAAAATAAAACTACCACTCCCGTGATTCCCTCGCACTCAGCCAAGGCGGGTCAAGGGGCGATCGGGACACAGGGTTGAGGCACCTTTAAGCAGGGGCCGAAATCTAACTGGGTTTGTTTAAGGCAGGCGTGGGCCAACTTGGGCCTTCCCTCCAGGTGTTTTGGCCTACAACTCCCACCATTCTCATATAATAATTTATTAGCTGTACCCGCCACGTTGCTGTGGCCACCCTTCCCTCCCTCTTTCTCTCCTTCCCTCCCTCTTTTTCTTTTCCTTCTTATTTCCCTTTTTCTTTCTTCCTTCTCTACCTGTTTCTTTCCTCCCTTTCTTTGCTCTTTGGTTCCATTCTTCCTTCTCTCTTCCCTTCCTTCTTTCCTTCTTTCCTTCTTTCCTTCTTTCTTTCCTTCCTTCTTTCCTTATTGATGCATAAGAATACAGAGAGAGACTGATACAAAATCCTGGGGCACACCAAATCCTAGGGCAGTGTTTCCCAACCAGTGTGCTGGGGCACACTAGTGTGCCGTGAGCGATCATCAGGTGTGCCGTGGGAAATTGGAACCTCCAATACCCTTACTTATTAAAGGAGTGCTGCTACGTCACAGTACAAAATGCACAATTAATCATACATAATTATACGCAAAAAACACATTGAAAGTACCCAATCCTGCAGGAGAAATTCAAAAGTCTTACATAAGGTAGTTCGGCGTGGTTACCACAGAAAGTGGAGGAGTTGCGAACCAGGAAGTAGTGAGTTCACGGAACGCTCCTCTACGGAAAACTCGCGATAGTTCATGAAATCACATATATTCAAACCACCAGAGGCTGAAGATAGATGTGACGATGAAATCGAAATCTGGCATGGGCAAACTTGGACCTTCCAGGTGTTTTGGACTCCAACTCCCACCATTCCTAGCAGCCTCAGGCCCTTTTCCTTTTCCCCCCTCAGCCACTTAAGCAGGAAAGGACCTCAGGCTGTTATGAATGGTGGGAGTTGAAGTCCAAAGCACCCAGAGGGCCGAAGTTTTCCCATGACTGACAGCTGTTGTGTCTTTCTGCCATTCCTGCCAGGATATTTATGCTGTGTTCATTGAAACAGGCCCAGGTTTCACACTAAGTGTATAAATATATTAACCCCCTTCTACCCTCATGCTGGAAAAGCACAATCAAAGCACTCCTGACAGATGGCCATTCAGCCTCTGCTTGCTAACAATAATAGAATGCTAAGGTAGGAAGAGACCTCCAAGGGCCATCTAGTCCAGCCCCTTCTGGCATAAGGAAAAGAACAATCCAACCACTCCTAACAGATGGCCATTCAGCCTCAGCATAATAATAATAAGAATAATAGTCCACTTACATCTGGAGAGCACTGTGAACCAAAACAAATATGAATCTTGACCAAACTTGGGAAGAAAGTTCTGATGTTGTACTTTCAATCAAACAGACACGAGGTGGGTCACCCCCCCCCCCCAATATTTTTGATTTTGAAGATATCAAAGAAGGACTGATTCCCGTACACCCGGACTGGAAGCAGATTTCATTTCTTTCTACCCCCAATCCCTATCTATTGCCCCATCTTCCCCTCACGACCCCCCCCCCCTGCCCTTAACCTCACCTCCTCTTTTCTCTCTCACCTTTCCCTTTTTTGTTTTATCTCCTGGCAAAAACAATCAATAAAAACTATTTAAAAAAACAACTATATGTATTACTGTGTTAGAGTGTCATTTTGTGTCATTTTGGTTAGTGGTGTGCCCCAGGATTTTGAAAATGTAAAAAATGTGCCGCGGCTCAAAAAAGGTTGAAAAACACTGCTCTAGGGTTACAACCCCGCTTACCCCGCCCCACTTTATGAGCCTGGAAAACCCAACCCACTCCATCCAAATTAACAGGGATACCTAAGTATCTTGCACAGCACATAAATCACAATTATTAAGACATAATTATATGGTTCATTGCATTTATTCAAAATAGTTTTGCCCCTCTCCTTTGTATCACAAAACTCCTTTTCAGGGTTTGGTCCCCAGACCTAAGTTTTGAGACCACAACTTGGATTTACTGCGTTTTTAATGGTAAGGTCCATTCAGGTTGGGTTTTGCCTCACGTTCTTCCATCTATGGGTCTCCCCCTCCAGCCAGGCACGCTTCTTGAGAAACCGCATTTTTTCTAGAACAGCTCTTCTTTCTCTCTGGACAACAGGAAAGGAAGCACTTTGCTCCAAGCAATACCTCTACTTCTCTCACTCTCTGTTCCACGTTCCAGATTCTGGTTTCCAATTCGTCCGTCGTCTCGCTCAAGGTACCCAGACTGGCTTTCAGCTCGAGCAAACCTTCTGAGACAGAGTTTCTTTTCTTCTCCATGTCCTCCAGGTTGTGATGTAGCTTTGCCAGGTTCATCGCATGTTGGCTGGACATGTCAGAAGTCAGCATGGAGGCAAAAGAGGTTTTGCTTAGCTCGGGGCCATTCAAGAGGGCTTTACTAGACGGAGGCTCTGCAGGGATGGCTATTGGGCCTTCTTGGGCCTGCGCTGACATCTGTTTCCGCACAGGCACAACGTTCTCTCCTGCTTCCATCCCAAGATGTGAAAAAGACGTCAACAGCAGTTCATGAACAGTGAGAACAAAGTTGCCCAGCAACTACAATATCCATGACTCTCCCAGAAGCCACCTTCTATTCTTGGTTAGTGTTAGATGGCAAGTGGATTTGAGCAGTTAGATTATGACCTCAGAGTTCAACTAGCCAATGGGAGAGCTGTTGATGTCACCTGATTTGCATAGGACAGGTTAGAAAAGAGCAGGAAGAAACCTTGGAAACCACTTGGTCCAGATTTCTGATCAATTCTACTCTCTTTGTACGTTCACGCCTTGAAGTCACCATCTGATGATGATCCCATTCATTCCATTGGATTTCTTTAGCAAGGAACATTGAGAGGTTGTTGGCCAATCAGATGGCTTTGTGGCATCTTCTCAATTATGCTTCCAGCAAAGGAAATCGCACAATTGCTTTCACTGAAGTGTTCCCAAATATTCCAGCATGTACCTCTGAAGGCGAGTCCCAGAAAGAGCCCATCTGCATCCTAATTGGTTTGACCTGCAGCAGGGAGTTCCAACGTTCCTGCACATGTAGTCTGGCATCTCTAGCACAAAAGGCTGGGATTTGGCATCTCTACCTCTCTGTTTTCTTGCCTCACTTAACCTGAAGCCATGGACTCTTTGTGCACGGAGTTGCGTGCAGACAGGCCAACAGGAGCAAGCCCTGAGCGGTTTGGGAGACATAGTTTTCCAAGGATTTTCGTGTATTTGGACAGGCTATTAGCGAAAAGTACTCTTTCTTATGTTTTCCAAGGACACTGATGGACTTTCTTTTATATGGACTTTTCTATTATGGACTTCCCCAAAGCATATGAATGTGATGCTTTTCAAGATCATATGGACTTTCTTTCCACCTTTTGCATATGAAGTAATTATGAGATATTGGTGATATTCCCTTAAAACCCTCCTATGTAATTTTCCTGCATGTTACCCCATGTGTAAAATGATATGAAGAAATGCTACGTGACTCAGCTGTTGTTTTTCAAGATCAGGGTGACCACATTCCTGCCTGCACCTTTAATCCAATCATTGAAACAATTTGCATGACAGAGGACTCTTTCTGGTTTTGGAGAAGTTCTTCTTTCCCTTCTCCCCATTTTTGAAAGACTCCTTTTGTTCCATAAATGCTGGACCCTCTGAGTTTAGTCTTGTCCCACGTTTATAGAACCTATGGCATAATTATATTTCATATTTCATAACCGGCTATCACTGTTGGCCTTGGAAACCAACACATGGCTACAGTTATTTCATTTATTTACCATCCAGAAGGCTGAAACTTCTCATGGATAGAATCTGCATATGGCTCTTTGTCAACAAGGAAGGGTCGTTAAGGACAAATTCCTGTTTTTCACCAAGAACAAAGAACTTGCTTTGGCCCGAAAGGTCAAAGCCTTGGATCTTCATTAACATATGTACATGATCTATTCAAGAAAACTCCAGATGCTCTTTGTTTTGAACACATTCCTGTCCCTCGCTGATTGTCATCTATGGCTCCTTACGGCAACAACTGATCCTGCCGCCGTCCTGGAGATGTCCAGAAACCCGTGACCTGGGGAGCTTGCTGTGCTCACCCCCTGGGATCTCCGGGAAGCAAGCAGGCCACTCTGGCCACATGGCGAGACGGGATTTGTAGCTTTCTTCTTTGTATTAACAGACCCAAACTCCCAGAATTTGCAGCGATCCCCAGTGTGGATCACATGGACTCACCAACTCATTCCTCTTTAACACTTATGGATTTTGTTGAAGTTTTATGAACTTTTATGAACTTTTGCCACTTTCAAGAACATTTTGGAAACTTTTCCTTTCTAAACCCCATGGACTTTTCTCATGATTTTTGACGCTTAATGGACTCTGGTGGGTGGGCTGGGCTGGTATGAAATTATACGATTCCTATTTATTTATTTATTTATTTATAAGAGGCAAAGGTAAGTCCATTGCTGAAGAAGCCGGGTCTAGATGGCTCGGTTCCCTCCAATTACCGCCCAGTTTCGAACTTACCATTTCTGGGCAAGGTAATTGAGAGGGCAGCAGCGGGACAGCTGCAGCTGTTCTTGGATGATACAGTCAGATTAGATCCCTTCCAGTCTGGCTTCTGCTTTGGGAACGGGACAGAGACTGTGCTGGTCTCTATCACAGACCAGCTGCCCTGCCAATTGGACCAATTGGTCAGTGCTGCTCGTGTTATTGGACCTCATGGCAGCATTTGACACAGTTGACCATTCTCTATTGATCCACCGTTTAGCCATGACGGGAGTGAGGGGGTCCGCCCTTAAATGGGTGGCTTCCTTTCTCCAAGATCGGGGACAACGGGTGGAGAGGGGAGGGATGGTCTCGGAAAGGGTCCCCCTTAACTGTGGGGTCCCCAAGGGGCTATCCTTTCCCCTCTATTATTTAACACCTATATGCGTCCACTTGCCCAACTGGTGCATAGTTTTGGTTTGGAGTGTCATCCGTTCGCTGATGACACCCAGTTGGTGCTGAGGATGGAAGGCCGGCCGGACTCTGTACCCAATTATTTCCATCAGTGCCTTGAAGCCGTGACTGGGTGGCTACGGGCCAGCAGGCTGAAGGTGAAAACGGAGGTCCTGTGGCTGGGTCGCCCCGGGGGGGGGGGGGAGCTCTGGCTGCCAACAATGGACAGTGAGGCAGAAAAACCTGGGGTCCAACTGGACCCTCTGCTGACGATGGAGCCTCAGGTCTCCACCGTGAGCAGAGCAGCATTTTTCCATCTGCGTCAGGCAAGGCGGCTGGCGCCCTACCTTTCCGGTGACGACCTGGCCACAGTAATCCAGGCCACAGTCATCTCGAGACTGGACTACTGTAATGCCCTTTACATTGGCCTTCCTTTGTCGGTAATCCGGAAACTGAAGATGGTGCAAAACACTGCGGCTCGACTGCTGGCTGGAGTGACACTATCGTGCCACATCACACCAGTCCTACAGCACTTGCACTGGCTTCCTATCGAGCACCGGATTGCCTTCAAAGTGCTGGTGTTAACCTTTAAGGCCTTGCATGGTCTGGGGCCAGTGTTCCTGAAGGACCGCCTCTCTCTGCATGTTCCCCAGAGACCACTACGGTCCATGAATCAAAACCTACTAGAGGTTCCATCACTTAAGATCTGCTGCTTGTCATCGACGCGGCAGCGCACTTTTTCTGTAGCGGCGCCTACCCTTTGGAATGCCATCCTGGAGGAGGCACGAGCAATAACTGATCTACAGGCCTTTTGTATGGGCTGGTCAGACCAACCTGTTCCGCCAGGCGTTCAATCTCTAAGCTGTAAACCCTACTCTGGTCTTAATCTGTTTTTATTATGTTTTCAAGTATGTTGTGTTTTGTTGTTCATTGTTGTGAACCACCCTGAGCCTTTTTGGGAAGGGGGGTATAGAAGTCGAAATAATAAATAAATAAAATAAATATATGTCTGTCTCACCCTTTGTTTTTGCCCTTGGCCGAAACCCTTGGCAAGATACTATCAAGATACTACTAGGGTCTGGGCATCCGTGCCAGACCAAAAATGTTTATTTTCTCCACTTGGACAATAGAAGAGCTAGCTTGAGGACTTTTAAAAGCAATCGCCGGCACTCTGACGAACATTTAATGACTTAATCCACTAATCATGTCATTCCGGTTCGTTGTTTCCCACTTGGACTACCTCCTTTGCTCTCATTGGATGAGAGCCTGAAGCGGGGCTGGCTTTCTCATTGGCTAAAATGCAGCAAAGCCGGCCGCGCCTCCCAGCCAGCTGATGACTCCAACCAATCAGCATGAAGCCGGCAAAGGGGGGGGGGGGTAGGAAGTTTGAACCTTGACAGCTCTGTTTCTCTATAACAGTGTTTCCCAACCAGTGTGCCGTGAGCGATCATCAGGTGTGCCGTGTGAAATGGAAACCTCCAATACCCTTTCTTCCCCCTCCTGCCAAACTTTTTTTCTTCTCCACTCGGGCTCCCTTCTTCCCAGCCTCACTCTGCTCACTTTGCCTCGCTTTGCTCTGGGGCGAGTCTGCGCAGTAGTGCCCGCACGGGTCATGTCTTCCTCCCTCACCCCCTGAACACGCTCACGCTGCCCCCTTGGATCAAAATGGCGGCAGAAGTGGCAGTGTAGAAGAAAAATAAGTGTTCGGCAGGAGGGGGAAGAAAGGGCACAAAGGGGGAGGGGAAGGATGAGGTCTCTGTTGAAAGCTGGCATGGGAAAACTTGGACCTTCCGGGTGTTTTGGACTCCAACTCCCACCATTCCTAGCAGCCTCAGGCCCTTTTCCTCCCCCCCCCCCAGCCACTTAAGCAGGAAAGGGGCTCAGGCTGTTAGGAATGGTGGGAGTTGGAGTCCAAAGCACCCAGAGGGCCGAGGTTTTCCCATGCCTGTTTTAGGGACCTTAAAGTGGTGAGCCTCCTTCCAACATTGTGATTCTGGATAGAAAACAAACAACAACATAACATAACATTGTTTGAGTCCACAGTGGACTCAAACTGGGTATAGGTGAACTACAACTTCCAAACTCAAGGTCAATTCCCAAGCAAACCCTTTCTGTACTTTCTGTTGGTAATGCGAGTTCAATATGCCAAGTTTGGTTCAATTCCATCGTTGCAAGAGTTCAGGATGCTCTTTGGTTGTGTGTTAATTATAAATCCCAGAAACTGTAATTCCCAAATGTCAGGGTCTATTTTCCCCAAACTCCATCTGTGTTCACATTTGGGCATATTGAGTATTCATGCCAAGTTTGGTCCTGATCCAACATTGTATGAGTCCACAGTGCTCTCTGGATATGGGTGAACTACAACTCCCAAAACCCAAGGTTAATGCCCACCAAACTCTTATAGTATTTTTTCTTAGTTATGGGAGTTCTGTGTGGGAAGTTGGTGTCTTTCTGCCATTTCTGCCAGGATATCTATGTTGTGTTCATCGAAACAGGCCCAGGTTTCACACTGAGTGTATAAATACATTTAACAACATATTAACTATATGCATTACTATGTTAGAGTGTCATTTTGAGTCATTTTGGTTGGTGGTGTGCCCCAGGATTTTGTAAATGTAAAAAATGTGCCGCGGATCAAAAAAAGGTTGGGAAACACTGTTCTAGAGGGAGGGAGTGGGAACTTGGTGAGATTCTTATTTGGGGAAATTCAGGGAAAATTGGATTGGCTGCTTCCTATCTCGGATCCTCTTTGGGTGTCTGACTGGCCTGACCCCCAAATCTTGCTCGATACCAAGGCGAGATGGGGAAATGTAGGTCGCTCTCCCAAGAAGGCAGCCTAATTCCTCCCACAACCCCGAATTTCACAAGACTATAAGCCAAAAGGCTCCTTTTCTTCCGCTTCATCCCATTAGTCCTACTAATACCCCTGTGTATTGCGCTAAGCAATTCTTCTGCCTTGTTGGTAGGAGAGATGATCATAATGCTGAGTTTTGCTTCTGCCTGAACGGATTTAATCCCCACAGCTCCATTCGACGTGAGAGTCAGCCCTTGCGTTTTGAAAGAGGGAAGCTGGGAAATACAGGAGAACTTTTTCCCTGACACAGGGACGTTGGAAACTTTGCCACACTCCGGGGCCTGCTTGGCTACCCCAGGGACACTTTGATCGAGGAGGAACGCAAAGGCTTCTGGGAGGAAACCATCTAATCCGACTGGGAGTCTCTTTCTCATACAGAACTTACTATTTAGCATTTGGTGATAAATGTCCCATGGAGCATAATGGAGCTTATTCATGTTTGGATTCACCCAAATTGACGGCTGTTATCTAGATCAGTGTTTCCCAACCTTTTTTGAGCTGCGGCACACTTTTTACATTTGCAAAATCTTGGGGCACACCACCAACCCAAATGACACAAAATGACACTCTAATGACAGTAATACATATAGTTAATATGTTTCTAAATGTATTTATACACTCAGTGTGAAACCTGGGCCTGTTTCGATAAACTCAACATAGATATCCTGGCAGGAATGGCAGAAAGACACAAACTTCCCACACAGAACTCTTATAGCATTTTCTCTTGGTTATGGGACTTCTGTGTGGGAAGTTTGTGTCCTTCTGCCATTCCTGCCAGGATATCTATGTTGTGTTCATCGAAACAGGCCCAGGTTTCGCACTGAGTGTACAAATACTTTTAAAAACATATTAACTAGATGTATGACTGTGTTAGAGTGTCATTTTGTCCTTAATTGGCTGTCCTCCGGAACCGTTCACAGCGAGTGAGGAGGGGCAAGGTTGTCTCCGGGGGTTCCCCTCTACTATGTGGGGTTCCTCAGGGGGCAATTCTTTCTATATCCAACCACTTGCCCGGCTGGTCCGTAGCTTTGGGCTGGAGTGCCACCAGTACGCTGATACAAAACACCAAAGGACTAGGATAATTATGAAATAAATAACATATTGTACAAAATATAACAATATACATCATTCTTGATGTATAACAATATACATCATTCTAAATATCACAGAGGTGCTGGCGAAAGTCCCTGGGGAGCGGCCCCGGCGCCGAGCATGCCGATTGCCATTGGGGGGTCCGCTGACTGGCCTCATTGATATGTCGCCTGCTTCTGCGACCCCCTTGGCAGCGACCAGGCCCTAGCCCCTTACTTCTCCCCCTAAAGGCCAAAAGAAGAAAAACAGGCTAGGCCAGGCCAAGCGCAGACACGAACGGAAGCGCTGCCTGTTGGGAAGTCAAGATCTCAACCAGCCTTCCCCTTTAACCAACATCCAGCCTGGAGTGCCTGCTAATGACAGTGATCTAGATTCCTCGGCCACTGTACCTGAGGTGTCTCTCCCAAAAGGACCTCTGACTGAGCCCACCACTGTCACTGAGACACCTGAGGCCAGTCTTGACTTACAATGGCCTGCTTCCCCCTCGCCAACATCTGCTGCCTTGGGTATCGAAAGGCCTAAGGGGCAGGGCCTGACATCAGCTGCCCTGGGGTCTGACATACCTAAGAGTCATGGCCCAAGACATGGTGGGACGGGTAGCATACGGCGGGGAAAGAATTTTGGATCGCGGACCTTTTGGGGGGCGAACTTTGGTCCGAAAGAAAAATCCTCAGGGCCGGCCTCCCGTGACGGGGCCAAGAGCCACCACAAGGGGGGGAGGGGTAATCCGAACATACTGTACCTCCTACCAGGACCAACAGCCGGAGGGAACTGACATCGGGTGAACAGGGCCCATTATCCCCTGCCTTGGCCCCACAATCCCAAATTCTCAAGAAACCCGAGACTGACTGCATGGCCACGAACCCGTCTAGCGGTGGCCGGGGACTTCTGACAACTTCTCCTTTTCACGGGGTCTGCCGGAAATTGAACTCTCCGCCATCCCCCAGAACCTAAGCCCATCAGGCATCCCGGTGAACTCAGGGCGGGGAGAGTACGGTAGACGCAGGCCGAATGCGAGACCAACTGCGAGAACCAGGCCGAGTCATAGCACGACTCGACCCGGTTCTGACCTGCGACCTATCCCCAGGCACGCTGGTGATAGACCTCCAGTTATCTCTCCTTCCACTCTGGTGCTGGTTAATGCTAGATCTATCCGAAACAAGACTGCAACCATCAGGGAGTTCTGTGAGGACGCGAAAGCTGACCTGTTTTGTGTAACTGAAACATGGCTCCAGGATAGTAACAGGTAAGTAGACCACAATAGTCTGATGTTCCGTTGTAGGAGAGTATCTATTATAGAAGTTCCCAATAATGCAATAATGCACGTAGTCCCTCGTGGAGTTCTACGGGGAGGGCGTGCATGACAGGGATTGGGTAAGTGGTCCACAAACGTTCTAGATCCTGCACACTATGAGGTTCCCGGTAGTCCGATGATGCACATGGTCCCTGAATTATAATCCAAAAGCTCCCGTTGGAGGAAAAAGCAACCAAGATGAAGTGCTACGGAGCGGCTTGTAGCCCAAAGTTGGAAGCAAACAAGGACGCCAAGGGCCGCAGTACGCTGATGACATCCAGCGCATTCTGGGGATGGAGGGCCGGCCCAAATCCGTTCCCAATAATTTCCATCTTTGCCTTGAGGCCGTTACTGGATGGCTGCGAGCCAGTAGGTTGAAGGTGAATCCAGCTAAGACGGAAATCCTGTGGCTTGGTCGCCCGGGCGGTAGTGAGATCCAACTTCCAACCCTGGACGGCGCAACGTTATGTCCATCGTCATCTGTTAAAGGTCTTGGTGTCACCTTGGACTCTCAACTGACGATGGAGACACATATCTCCATCGTCAGTAGAGGAGCGTTTTTCCATCTACGCCAGGTGAGGAAGTTGACCCCCTACTTGTCCTGTTGCGACTTGGCCGCAGTGATCCAAGCCACGGTCATCTCAAGATTAGACTAACTGTAATGCTCTGTACATTGGCCTGCCTTTGTCGATGATCTGGAAACTGAAACTGGTGCAGAACGCAGCGGCGCGGCTGCTGGTGGGTGCCTCTATGAGCAGCTACATAACACCTATCTTGCGCGAGCTGCACTAGTTTCCGGTGGAATGCCGGATCACCTTCAAGGTGCTGGTTTTGACCTTTAAGGCCTTGAATGGTGTACCTCAGGGACCGCCTTACCCCATATTGTCCCACTAGACCGTTGCGATCAGAAACAGGAAACCTCCTGGAGATCCTAAGTGCGAGAAAGTACAATCTTACGGCTACCCGGAGGAGGGCCTTTTCGGTCATAGCCCCCACCTTGTGGAACACATTGCCTTCCGAGATTTGCGCCATTCCAGGCTTATTGGGGTTCCGGAAGGCATGCAAAACACTCCTGTTCCAACAGGCGTTTGGCTATTAAAAATCTGGCAACCTTCTGTGGTTCCACCTTTTATTTTATAGAATGGTCAATATTGTGGTTTTTAACCCTGCATTTTAGTGTGCTTTTATTGTTCTTTTATTGTTATGCGGTGTTTTATTGTATTTATTATTATTATTATTATGCTTCAAACTTATATACCGCCACTCCCCGAAGGCTCAGAGCGGTTTACAGAGTTTGATACATAAGAACAACACAAAAGTATAAAGACAGTTACATAGACAAAGGCAGGCCCGGATTAGCCTCTTCGGCCGCCCGAGGCCAAGACGCCCCGCACCGCCCCCCCCAGGGCGCGCAAAGCCACGCCCCCAGGGCGCTGCTGCGCATGTGCGGCAGCAGCCCCGGCCGTGCAGCTTCCGTCTCCTCCTCCTCCCGCGACCAGAAGGAGGATCCGAGGAGGTGGACGGAAGCCGCGCGGCACCGGCCCCACGGCTTCCGTCCACCTTGCGCCTTCCTTTTGGTCGTGGGAGGAGGAGGACGGAAGCCGCACGGCACTGCTCGTGGGGCTTCCGTCCGCCGCCTCCTCCACCTCCTGCGACCGAAAGGAGGGCGAGGTGGCGCGGACGGAAGCCCCACAAGCAGTGCTGCGCGGCTTCCGTCCACCTCCTCCTCCCGTGACCGAAAGGAAGGCGCGAGGAGGATGAAGGGAAGTCCCGCCCTCCTCCTGGCCGCCTGGGCCGCCCCCTTGCAAAGGAAGGAGGCGGCCAGGAGGAGGAAGGGAAGCCCGCTGGTGAGCATGCGTGCACATGCATGCATGTCCGCCGGCGAGGCGGAGCTTCCCTTCTTCCTCCTCCTCGCCGCCTCCTTCCTTTGCAAGGGGGGCGGCCCAGGCGAGGGGAGGGCGCCATTCCCTCCTCCCTGCCCCCTCGCAGCGCTCTCCCCCCGCCCTCTCCCGAGGTATGCGTTTCTTCGGGAAGGGCAAAAAAGCAAAAAAAATTTTGAGGGGTCAAATCCGCTGCCCCCCAAAACCTGCCGCCCGAGGCCATGGCCTAGGCTGGCCTTATGGGTAATCCGGGCCTGGACAAAGGGGGGGGGAGAGTAAAGAGGATATACAGCATTTCAATGAATCAGCAGGAAGGAAGATGGACGGTAAATGACCAACAGGAGCTGGTGTAATGACCACTGTCCACGATAGCGAATTTTTCCTGGGAGGAGGTCCTTCTTTTTAGGGGACTCGGCCATTCCTTTAGAGTCACAGAGAGCCTTGTCCTTTAGGGAGGGCGCTGACTCGTCCTTTTTTGACAAGTTCTCAATATCAATGAAGGCCGTTAATGGGAAGCTTGGGAAGCTAGAGAGGCCGGAGCTCTTCCAGCCTCTAAATCCTACCCCCTAAAAAAATCCTAGCCCTAAAGGGCCTCTTGCGTTTCTGAGGACGCCTTCGTCGCAGTGGCCTTACTTGGTCTTCATTTTGTAGACCCTGATAAGACCTTGCAGTCTCTGAGTGGCTGGTCTCGGAAGAGAGGCTCCTCTCTTTCCGGGATTCTGTGGAGCCAGAAAGCTCCTTCTGCTCCTTCCTGGAAGTTTGTTTATATTCCAGATGGTGTTTTGCGCCGCCTGCGCCGTCATTCAGGTGCCTGAGTTAGCGGGGGCGCTGTGGAGTACGGTGACTTCCTCTGCTCCTCTCTGGTATAGTCTTGGAGTTCCTGTTGGAGCTGTTTGGGGCAGGCGTGGTGTTCACTTGATCTGCGCCTGCGTAAGCAATCAGCCACCTGGGTTGCTGGAAGGGCTGGCGCCTCGCCAGCATACCCAAGGGCTGTTTGAAGCTCAGCGTGTTCAAGGACGGGTGGCTCGGCATTCTCAAGGCCGTCCGCCATGATGGCATCACCTCCCAGTTTTGTGATTTTGCTTGTTGTGAGTCGCCCCGAGCCGAACGGGAGTGGCGACCAATAAATTCAAATAACAAATAAATAAATAAATAATAATAAATTTTGTGTCATTTTGGTTGGTGGTGTGCCCCAGGATTTTGTAAATGTAAACAAGGTGCCGCGGCTTAAAAAAGGTTGAGAAACACTCCATTAGACTGAGCAAATATGTTCCCATCCTGACCGTTCAATTCTATTTTGGTTGATCCTTCCACACGCAAAGGGGGAAGTGAAAACAGGGCTCGGGACACAGACTTGCTGAAATGCAACCCGTTTAAAAGAAGAAAGGTCAGATATCATTCACTGCAATGGGCTCGGGTTTTGTTTTTCCCTTTTTTTTTTAATCTCGGTGTTTTGTTCAACATGAGATCTGCCTTTATTTACTTCCATAAACCCTTTCCAGAAGTTTGTTTCTCAGACTGGGCAACTCTCCGTGTCTTCCTTTTAATTGTGAGTTGGTTTTCTTTCGTCCCTGGTCCCGTTTAAGGGCCGTCCCCTCCTCCCCGGCGTTCTCCTTGGAAGCCACACGGCTCATTGAGGTGGTGACTCTGCTCTAGTTCTCTCACTGTTCGCTGGACATCGAGGATTCTGGCTTCAAGTCTGGTCACTGCCTCCATTAAGGAATCCAGGATGCTCTTCCACTTGATAAGGCTGTCCGTGGCATCTTTATGTAGGCACTGCAGGTCCTTCTTAATCCACTCCGCCTTCACATCCATCTTTGGTTGTTGCTGTGGTTTCTCAGAATCCATGGCATATTGGTTGCATGCTCAGAACTTAACACGGAGGATGTGGTCTGGGCAAGGCCACTCAAGATCTCTACCTCACTCACTTAATGCAGCTGGCTGATGACAAGTAGATTTCAGCTGGGAGATTATGACCTCAGCATTAGATTAACCAACAGAAGAGTTGTGCAAGTGCTCTAGTTTACATAGCCCCAGCCTACCTTACTACCAACTAGGAATACTTAGGCGATTCCTCATTGTCCGAGTAGGATTGTCTTCCAAGATCGGTGTCCTGGCGGTGGGTCCGTAAGTGACTGTGGAGCCCTATTCTTGACCTGCAGGGCCCCGCCTAGGCCCGCTCTCCCGGCCTCGGAGCTGGAAGCAGCAGGAGGAGGAGGCACTCTAAGGGGAACACAAAGTGGCCTCCAAAACATACAGGCAGTCCCCAAGTTACAAACAAGAAGGGTCCAGAAAACAGTGAGGGCATCGGTTTCCAGGTGGAAGGCGGTCCCGGTCGAGGTTGGCTTGATGTGCCTTCCTCTTGGCATGTTTCTTTCACCCTCCATTCAAATTCTGCAGCACTGCTGATCGCAGCTGACCTCCAGCTGGAGCACTCAAGGGCAATGGCTTCCCAATTCTCTGTGTCTATGCTAGTGATTTTCAACCTTTTTTGAGCCGCGGCACATTTTTTACATTTACAAAATCCTGGGGCACACCACCAACCAAAATGACACAAAATGACACTCTAACACAGTAACTTGGGGACTGCCTGTATGTTTTCTGGACCCTTCTTGTTCGGAACTTGGGGACTGCCTGTATGTTTTCTGGACCCTTCTTGTTCGGAACTTGGGGACTGCTTGTATGTTTTCTGGACCCTTCTTGTTCGGAACTTGGGGACTGCTTGTATGTTTTCTGGACCCTTCTTGTTTGTAACTTGGGGACTGCCTGTATGTTTTCTGGACCCTTCTTGTTCGTAACTTGGGGACTGCCTGTATGTTTTCTGGACCCTTCTTGTTCGTAACTTGGGGACTGCCTGTATGTTTTCTGGACCCTTCTTGTTCGTAACTTGGGGACTGCCTGTATGTTTTCTGGACCCTTCTTGTTCGTAACTTGGGGACTGCCTGTATGTTTTCTGGACCCTTCTTGTTCGGAACTTGGGGACTGCTTGTATGTTTTCTGGACCCTTCTTGTTCGTAACTTGGGGACTGCCTGTATGTTTTCTGGACCCTTCTTGTTCGTAACTAGGGGGGTTTGTAACTTGGGGACTGCTTGTATGTTTTCTGGACCCTTCTTGTTTGTAACTTGGGGACTGCCTGTATGTTTTCTGGTTGGGACTGCCTGTATGTTTTCTGGACCCTTCTTGTTCGTAACTTGGGGACTGCCTGTATGTTTTCTGGACCCTTCTTGTTCGTAACTTGGGGACTGCCTGTATGTTTTCTGGACCCTTCTTGTTCGTAACTTGGGGACTGCCTGTATGTTTTCTGGACCCTTCTTGTTCGTAACTTGGGGACTGCCTGTATGTTTTCTGGACCCTTCTTGTTCGTAACTTGGGGACTGCCTGTATGTTTTCTGGACCCTTCTTGTTCGCCTATGTTTTCTGGACCCTTCTTGGGGACTGCCTGTATGTTTTCTGGACCCTTCTTGTTCGTAACTTGGGGACTGCCTGTATGTTTTCTGGACCCTTCTTGTTCGGAACTTGGGGACTGCTTGTATGTTTTCTGGACCCTTCTTGTTTGTAACTTGGGGACTGCCTGTATGTTTTCTGGACCCTTCTTGTTCGTAACTTGGGGACTGCCTGTATGTTTTCTGGACCCTTCTTGTTCGTAACTTAGGGACTGCCTGTATGTTTTCTGGACCCTTCTTGTTCGTAACTTGGAGACTGCCTGTATGTTTTCTGGACCCTTCTTGTTCGTAACTTGGGGACTGCCTGTATGTTTTGGAGGCCACTTTGTGTTTCCCTCAGAGTGCCTCCTCCTCCTCCTGCTTCCAGCTCCAAGGCCGGGAGAGCGGGCCTAGGCGGGGCCCTGTTTCCCTTCCTCCTTTCCCTGCCTGCCTTCCTTCCGGAGTGAGAGAAAGGGAAGATGGCGGGGCCAGGCGCCGACGGAATGCGGCAGAGGCAGCTGACGGGGTGACGAGGCTGAGCAGACAAAGAGGAGGCTGCGCTGAGGGAAAGAGAAGAAGGAAGGAAGGAAGGGCGGCAGACTCCCAGAGGCCTGGGCAGAGGAGGAGAAGGAGAAGGAGGAGTGCGGCGCAGCGGCGTCGCTGCTGCTGCTGCCCATGCCTCCCCCGTCAGAGCCTACCGACTCGCTCGCCCCGCTGAGTCCGGGCTGGAGGTGGCCGGGGCGCTGGAGGTGGGAGGAGGCGTAGGCGTGGCGGAGGCGGCGGGGGGGGGGGCATGCCGTGGCTGAGCGGGGGTGCCAGAGGAGGAGGCAGCAGCAGCCCCAGGCTCAGCCCCAGCCGCAGCAGCAGCAGCCCCAGTCCGGCATAGGACAGGCGGGCAGCGGGCAGGTTCCAATTTCCCACGGCACACTTGATGATCGCTCACGGCACACCGGTTGGGAAACACTGGTCTATGCCACAGTTTTTAAGTTTGGCTTTGACCCATCTTTGAATCTCTTTTCCTGCCCACCAACATTCCGTTTCCCATTTTTGAGTTCGAAGTAGAGCAACTGCTTTGGGAGACGGTGGTCGGGCATCCGGACAACGTGGCCGGTCCAGCGGAGTTGATGGTGGAGGAACATCGCTTCAGTGCTGGTGCTCTTTGCTTCTTCCAGCACGCTCACATTTCCCCGCTTGTCTTCCCAAGAGATTTGCAGGATTTCCCGAAGGCAGCGCTGATGGAATCGTTCCAGGAGTTGCATATGATGTCTGAAGACAGTCCACGTTTTGCTGGAGTGTGAAGTCTGTAGACAGTCCACGTCTCGCAGGCGCATAGCAGGGTTGGGAGGACAATGGCTTTATCAACAAGCCCCTTGGTCTCCCAACGGATGTCCTGGTCCTCAAACACTCTCTGCTTCATTTGGGAAAATGCTGCACTCGCAGAGCTCAGGCGGTGTTGTATCTCAGTGTCAATGTTGACTTTTGTGAAGAGGTGGCTGCCAAGGGAGCGGAAATGGTCCACGTTTTCTAATGTTACACCGTTGGGCTGTATTTCTACCAACTTTTAGAACATGTCATTAAACTGAATTAAGAAACCAAATGGCATTTTATTTAACGCGACTCTTTTCTAATGGTTTGAGTGGTGATTCTTTAAGAAATTGCATTTTTAAAAATTTTGATTTCTATTATTTTGCATTTTAGTCTACTACAGTAAGTGGGAGATCAAGAAAGAAACCAGGATATTTTATAAGCACCTGAGAAAGTAGGATGGCAGAGGATTATAGGGACTGTATCTATCCAACTAGGGCAGTTGGAGGGTAGTAAAAAGGTAAAGGTTTCCCCTTGATGTTAAGTCTCGTCGAGTTCAAATCCGACTCTGGGGGTGGTACTCATCTCCATATCTAAGCTGAAGAGCCGGCATTGTCCGTAGACGCCTTCAAGATCATGTGGCCATCATGACTGCATGGAGTGCTGTTACCTTCCCGCCTAAGCAGTACCTCTACTCACATTTGCATGTTTTTGAACTGCTAGAATAGCTTAAGCTGGGGCTAACAGCCGGAGCTCACCCTGTCTCACAGATTCGAATCACTGACCTTCCGGTCAGCAAGTTCTACAGCTTAGCGGTTTAACCAGCTGCATCACCACGGTTCCTGAAGGGTGGTAGCTAAGGATATTTCTTTAATGGTTACATTTACCAAATCCTGGGGCACACCACCAACCAAAATGACACAAAATGACACTCAAACACTGTAATACATATAGTTAATATGTTTTTAAATGTATTTATACACTCAGTGTGAAACCTGGGCCTGTTTCGATGAACACAACATAGTTAACCTGGCAGGAATGGCAGAAAGACACACACGTCCCACACAGAACTCCCATAACCAAGAGAAAATGCTATAAGAGTTTGGTGGGCATTGACCTTGAGTTTTGGAGTTGTAGTTCACCTATATCCAGAGAGCACTGTGGACTGAAAACAATGTTGGATCAGGACCAAACTTGGCATGAATACTCAATATGCCCAAATGGGAACACAGATGGAGTTTGGGGAAAATAGACCTTGACATTTGGGAGTTGTAGTTGCTGGGATTTATAGTTCACCTACAATCAAAGAGCATCCTGAACTCTTGCAACAATGGAATTGAACCAAACTTGGCATATTGAACTCTCATCACCAACAGAAAGTACTGAAAGGGTTTGCTTGGGAATTGACCTTGAGTTTGGAAGTTGTAGTTCACCTACACCCGGAGAGCACTGTGGACTCAAACAATGTTATGTTGTTGTTTGTTTTCTATCCAGAATCACAATGTTGGAAGGAGTCTCACCACTTTAAGGTCCCTCAAACAGGCATGGGAAAACTTCAGCCCTCTGGGTGCTTTGGACTTCAACTCCCACCATTCCTAACAGCCTGAGGCCCTTTCCTGCTTAAGTGGCTGAGAGGGGGGGGATGGCCTGAGGCTGTTAGGAATGGTGGCAGTTGGAGTCCAAAACACCTGGAAGGTCCAAGTGTGCCCATGCCAACTTTCGACAGAGACCTCTCCCTCCCCCTTCCCCTTCACGCCCTTTCTTCCCCCTCCTGCCCAACACTTACTTTTCCTTCTCCACTGCTGCTTCTGCCGCCATTTTGATCCGAGGGGGCAGCGTGAGCGTGTTCAGGAGGGGAGGGGGGAGGGAGGAAGGCGTGACCCGTGCAGGCCCTACTGCGCAGACTCGCCCCAGAGCAAAGCGAGGCAAAGCGAGCAGAGCGAGGCCGGTAAGAAGGGAGCCCGAGTGGAGAAGGAAAAGTGTTCGGCAGGAGGGGGAAGGAAGGGTAGTGGAGGTGCCAATTTCCCACGGCACACCTGATGATCACTCACGGCACACTAGTGTGCCACGACACACTGGTTGGGAAACACTGTTCTACTACACAAATAATAATAATAGTAATAGTAATAATAATAATAACAACAACAGCTTTGTTTATACTCTGCCACCATCTCCCCAAGGGGACTCGAGGCGGCTTACATGAGGCCAAGCCCAGCAATACAAATATACAACATAGCAATACAACAGTAAATTATAAACAAAAATAAAATAAAACACAAGAAATAATATAAATAAGCACAACAAACAATATAAAATTGCAGTAATTGAACACCAAGAACATTTGATCACGTCAGGATTCGTCTTAAAATAGCTGTCGTTTTCGGGAAAGTTCTGTGAAATGGATATTTGGGGTTCCTTCAGAAACTGGGGCAGAAATTGAACATAGGAGATACGTATAACAGGTGGATCAACCAACCCCCTCTCTTTCCAAACATGGTGTGTCTGTCTGTCTGTCTGTGACTGTGGGAGTGCAAAGGGTCGGAAGAAAAGCGCTGACAAAGATTTCAATCCAGCCCTCTTTTCAGCCCCATTTTCATTTCAGCTTGTGGCCCATCGCCGAAGAGTAGCCGACTTTATTAGGAGCAAATGGCACAGCGGTCTCCTGCTGATGGGGAAAACGGTGCCTCCTGACAGCTATAGATATTTCTCAGCAAGATACGGCAGAATATTGGGGGAAATGAAACAGATTACATAAAGAAGGTAATGCAGAGCAATTTCAAGGAACGCGTCAAAGAGCCACATAATTCAACATTTATATAGACAAGGCTTCAAGGGAGATGTTAGAAAACATAAACAGAACGCGGAGATGGAACTGAGAAACCTTTTCTTTTCCTGGTACGCATTGGTTGCTTTCACCTGGAAGAAATATTCTCTACTAGCTTGGGGACCCGGCGCTGCCCGGGTTATTTGAGAAAGACATTGTGTGCCAAGTTTGGTCCTTATCAGTTGTTTATTTGGCTTGCAGTGGTCTTGGGAAGTGAGTGAAGGTACTTCAAGTCCCATAATCCATGGTCCATCCTCCTCCAAATTGCACCAGGATGTAAAGTGGGTCATGGGGGCTCTGTGTGCCAAGTTTGGTCTTGATCAGTCATTGGATGAGGGTCGCAGCAGTCTTGGGAAATGAGTGAAGGTACCTCAAGTCCCATCATCCAAATTGCACCAGGATGTAAAGTGGTCATGGGGGCTTTCTGTGCGAAGTGTGGTCTTCCTCAATCACTGGATGAGGGTCGCACCAGGCTCGGGAAGTGAGTGGAGGTACTTGAAATCCCATCATCCATGGTCCGCCCTCCTCTAAACTGCAGTCGGATGGAGTGTGGGTCATGGGGGCATTGTGTGCCAAGTGTCTTTATCGGTCTTGGTTCTGGGCCGCAGTGGTCTATGGGGAATGAAGAGTTTGAAAGTACTACAAATCCCATAATCCATGGAGGTACATCAAGTCCCATCCTCCATGGTCCGCCCTCCTCCAAACTGCAGTATAATGTAGCGTGGGTCATAGGGGCTCTGTGTGCCAAGGTAGGTTACTGTCAATTCAGACCATACACTGAGGCCTAGGCCAGTGCTGTCCAACTTCTTCCGGCCCAAGGGCCGGAAGAAGTGTCACTGATCACCTGGGGGCCGCAGTAAGGGGCGTGGCCACTCCGGGGCGTGGCCGGCCTCCTGCGCGACCCGCCCATTTTCAGGAGGGTTTCCCTGGGTGACGTTAGGCTGGGTGACGCCTGACATCACCCAGCCTAACGTCACCCAGGGAAACCCTCCCGCAAGCCTGGATGGCTGCCGGGCGCGAAGCGGCGCCGCTTCCCGCGGGCCTCCAGGCTTCGGGAGAGGTTTCGCCCGGCTCCCGTGTCCCTCTGCTCAGAGGGACACAGGAGCCAGGCGAACTCCTCCCAGCCTGGAAGGCTGCCGAGAAAGCAGCGCGCTTCTCGCTTCCCGGCAGCCTTCCAGGCTTCGGGAGGAGTTTCGCCTGGCTCCTGTGTCCCTCTGAGCAGAGGGACACGGAGCTGGGCGAGAACTCCCGCAAGCCTGGATGGCTGGTGGGAGAAGCGAGAAGCGCCACTCTCTTTCCCGCCAGCCTTCCAGGTTTGGGAAGGGTTTTTCGCCCGCACTCGCGTCTTGAGTGCCGGGTGAAAACCCTTCCCCAAACCTGAAGGCTCGCAGGGAAGCGAGCTTGGAAGGGAGGGAGCGCGCGGGGGACCCCCCTCCCCTCCAAGGCATCGGCTCGGAGAGAGGGAAGAAGAGGGTGGTGCAGGGAGGAGGAGCTCGCTCTCTTCCTCCTCCCGGCACCGCCCCTGGTCCCTCTCTCGCCGCGCCCATGCAAACCGGTGTGCATCGGCGCCGGCGAGAGATGAAAAAGAGGACGGTGCAGGGAGGAGGAGCTGGCTCACTTCCTCCTCCCTGCCCCGCCTCCCCTCCCCGGCCGCCATTTTTAATTTTTTTAAAAAAAAATTAAAAATGGCGGCCGGGGGCATAGCTGGGGCCGGAGCCAACAGGCTGGGGGGCCGTGTACGGCCCCCGGGCCGCCAGTTGGACAGCCCTGGCCTAGACGGTAAAATCAAGTTAATGAAGCCTTACAGTCAATTCAGACCTTAAACAGCATCCCATTAAGTGAGGCCTAGTCAGGAAAAATAGTTAATAAAGCCGGGCTGTCAATTTTGGGCCTGGTCTGTGATTTATAGGGGCTACAGCAGGGGTGGGCAACCTACGGCCCTGGCAGCCGATTCCCGCCCCCTATGCCCGGGGAGAAGGGCATAGGGGGCGGGGCCAAGAGGAAGGGGTGTCGCTGCCGCCATCCCATTGTGGGCCCTGTGGGGCTTCAGTTGGCAGACAGGCCGTAGGAGTGGTGGCTTTGGAGTGCCTGCCATCCCTGGAGTCGATCCGGGCCTGCAGCGGGAGCACTGGGCGACCTGTGGGGGCTGATCGCCCTGGCGACCCAGAAGACTTGATCGTCTTCCCAGTCGCCAGGTCGAATAAGCCACCTCAGATCGCCGACTGCTCCTCCTGCAGGCCTGGATCGCCTCCAGGGATGCAGGCATACCATAGCAGGGCGATCAGCTGGGGAACGGCTGGGGGCGAGAGCCTCCGATCACCTGCTGCTCTGCTCTGCTCTGCTGCGGCGGTAGCTGGGTCAGCTTGCCATCCTCTGGGCTGGGTCCAGTGGGCCATTCCATCTTGGGATCCTTCCTCTCTTGAGGATGTCAGCCTTCATCTTGGTTCGCAACTTGTCTTCTTGAATTTAATTTAATTTTAGTGGTTTTTATTATTATTTTATAATAATTTTATAATATAATAATAATGTTATAATAATGTTATATTATAATTTCAATATATTATAATGTCTCTATATGTACTATGATATAATAATTATATTAATACTAATAATATATGAATATTTCTTGATAAATTAATATGTCAATATTAATGATGTGTAATATATATAGTAAATATAGTAAATAAATAAATAATGTAGATTAGAATGTAGTTCAGCCTTTAGGTGCGGCCCTCCATAATATTTTTGGCTCTCGTGTGGCCCACCCCTGGGCTACAGTGTTGTTTGGGAAGTGAAGCAGGTGAAGGTACTGCAAATCCCATCATTCATGGCCCATCCTGCCCTAAACCACACCAGGTTGTGAAGTGGGCCATTGGGCCCCTGTGTGCCAAGTCTGGTCCTGTTCTGTGATTGGTGTGGGCAGTGACTGACTGCCTGAGGCCTTTCCTTTTCCCTCTGCGTCACCTTAGAATGTTGGAATGTAGATGGCCAATCAGAGTCCTTTATGCAAATACTCCCTCAGTGGTAACCAACCCCCTCTGTCTGCTGCCTTAGAATGTTGGAGTGCTGAGCCTGGCCAATCGGAGTGCTTTATGCAAATACACCCTCAGTGGCAAGCAATCCCCTCTGTCTGGTGCCTTAGAGTGTTGGAGACCTGAGACTGGCCAATCAGAGTCCTTTATGCAAATAATCCCACAGTGGCAGCCAATTGAAATGCTGCCACATATTCCTCTGCACCTCCACATCTCCCGCCGCAAACACTTTTATTAGATAGACTAGCTTGGGGACCCGGCATTGCCCGGGTTATTTGAGAAACGTATTAGTTGGGTTTAGCAATTATATATGTGGCTCACTGGTGTCAGGAAGTTAGTGAAGGCACTCCGTGTCCCATTGTCCACGGTCTACCCTCCTCCAAAGTGCAGCAAGATGTAGAGTGGGTCATGGGGGCTCTGTGTGCCAAGTTTGGTCTGTATTGGTGAATGGATGAGGGTTGCATTGTTTTCAGGAAGTGAGTGAAGGTACTTCAAGTCCCATCATCCATGGTCCGTGTCACACAAAACTGCACCAGGATGTAGAGTGGGTCATGAGGGCTCTGTGTGCCAGGTTTGGTCTTGATCAGTCATTAGATTAGATTTGCAGCAGTCTTGAAAAGTGAGGGAAGGTACTGCAAGTCCCATCATCCATGGTCTGCCCTCCTCCAAACTGCAGTAGGATGTAGAGTGGGTCACTGGGGCTCTGTGTGCCAAGTGTGGTCTTTATCGGTGTTTGTTGGGGGCGGCAGTGGTCTGTGGGAACAGAGGGGTGTGAAAGCACTACAAATCCCATCATCCATTGTCCATCCTCTCCCGAACCGCACCAGAACGTGAAGGCAGTCATGGGGGTTATGTGTGCCAAGTTTGGTCTTGATCAGTAATTGGATGAGGGTCGCAACAGACTTGGGAAGTGAGTAGAGGTACTTCAAGTCCCATCATCCATGGCCCACCCTCCTCCAAACTGCACCAGGATGTAGAGTGGGTCATGGGGGCTCTGTGTGCCAAGTGAGGTCTGTATTGGTCCTTTTTGGTGGCCACAGTGATCTGTGGGAACCAAAGTGTTTTAAGTACTACAAATCCCATGATCCGTGGTCCATCTCCCCCAATCCGCACCAGGACGTAAAGGGGGCCATGGGAGTTATGTGTGCCAAGTTTGGTCCAGGTCCGTCGCTCGTGCTGTTCGCAGTGGCCTGTGAAAGTGGCGGCCAATCAGAAAGCTGCCACATATCTTTCCTTCCGCCCTTCCGCCCTCTGCACACATACAAACATTCCACTTTATTATATACTAGCTTGGGGACCCGGCCCTGCTCGGGTTATTTGAGAAAGGCATTGTGTGCCAAGGTGGGTCCTTATCATTTGTTTATTTGTCTCGCAATGGTCTCAGGAAGTGAATGAAGTTACTTGAAGTCCCATCATCCATGGCCCACCCTCCTCCAAACTGCACCAGGATGTAGAGTGGGTCATGGGGGCTCTGTGTGCCAAGTTTGGTCTTGATCAGTCATTGGATGAAGGTCTCCGCAGTCTTGGGAAGTGAGTGGAGATACTTCAAGTCCCATCATCTGTGGTCCCCCCTCCAAATTGCATCAGGACGTACATTGGGTCATGGGGGCTTTGTGTGCCAAGTGTGGTCATGATTATGCACTGGATGAGGGTCTCAGCCGGCTTGGGAAGTGAATGGAGGTACTTGAAATCCCATCCTTCATAGTCCACCCTTCTCTAAACTGCAGTAGGATGGAGTGTGGGTCATGGGGGCACTGTGTGCCAAGTTTGGTCTTTATCGGTCTGTGTTCAGGGCCGCCTTGGTCTGTGGAAAATGAAGGGTTTGAAAGTACTACAAATCCCATAACCCATGATGGTGGTTCAAGTCCCATCATCCATGGTCCTCTGTACTCCAAACTGCAGTAGAAAGTAGCATGGGTCATAGGGGCTCTGTGTGCCAAGGTTGGTTACTGTTAATTCAGGCCATACACAAAGTCCCTTGAGCTGAGGCCTAGTCAGGGAAATCAAGTTAATGAAGCCTTACTGTAAATTTTGGGCCTGGTTTGTGATTTGTAGGGGCTACAGTGTTTTCTGGGAAGTGAATTGGGTGAAGGTACTGCAAATCCCATCATTCGTGGCCCATCCTGCCCTAAACTCTCTTTTGGGGCTTGTAATGTACTGGCCTGCTCTGCTGGTAATTGGTAACTTTAAAGGCCGAATGGCAGGCAGCCGTTTTCTAAAAGCTGAGGGGGAGGAAAACAGGAATCCATTTTGTTTTCACAGAGCCAAGTGGGGAGGAAATGTTGATGGTGCATTTTCCCCTCAGTGGGAAGCACTCCTGATGTTTGAATGTAGAGGCTTGGATTTTGGGATGCTGGCTAATCAGTAGCAATCAATGCCCTAAGTCTGGCTTAGAAATGTTTTGGGTTTTTTTACTATTTTACGGGATTTTTCTAGATTTTTCCCCCCCCCCCCAGAAACTGTTTATAACAGCCTCATGACATCCATAGTTAACTGGAAGCAATTTTCACTCAGGGTGAAATTTCACAAAGGTCTAGAGAACAAGCTCTATGAGGAGCGGCTTGAAGAGCTGGGCATGTTTAGCCTGAAGAAGAGAAGGCTGAGAGAAGACATGATAGCCATGTATAAGTATGTGAGAGGAAGTCATATCTATGTTGTGTTCATCGAAACAGGCCCAGGTTTCACACTGAGTGTATACATACATTTAAAAACATATTAACTATATGTATGACTGTGTTAGAGTGTCACTTTGTGTCATTTTGGTTGGTGGTGTGCCCCAGGATTTTGTCAATGTAAAAATGTGCCGCGGGTCAAAAAAGGTTGAAAAACACTGGCTTACATCACTTTGAAACCACTGCGAAAGTGGATTTAATCCAAATTCATTCCGATTTACGAGCATTCTGACCGAACCTACCCAAACCTCGTCTAACGGCATTGAATGTTTGCCATGTCTACGTGCATTGTAATCCACCCTGAGCCCCCTGCGAAGTGAGAAGAGCGGAATATAAATATTGTAATTGAATTAAATTAAACTGTATTGAGGGGTTGCAGCATTAGGATGGTTGAGAACCACTGCTTTATTATATCAAGTCTCCAAAGTTAGCGGAGAGAACCTAAAAGTGAAATTGGAGAAGAAGAACCCTCCGCCACAAGTTCCGAGTGTGGCCAAGACTTCCTTCCTTCCTTCCGCAAGGGCACCTTCCTCGTATTAATTAATAAGGGTGTATTTCTGGATGACGAATGACATCAATCTTCAATGTGAAAAGCAGCCGTTCTGAGGAGAAGATGGTAGAGATTCAGTGACCCTTCCTGTCATCCCAAAGCCGCCTTGTGATTAGCACCCAAAAATTACAATCTGCCGTCGAAGGAGAAGGTCTGTGTGTGAATGGATGCGTGCCGGGAAGGAGGCGGAGGCCGGGAAACCACCGAAGACCGGGGAGAGGGCAGAAAGGTGAGCCTCTAAAAGCAAATGAGGCCAGGAGGAAAATGTGGGAAATTGTTTCCAAAAAGGGATGGCGCCGTGGCTTTGGTACGGATGCTTCCGCTGCCATATGGAGACGCAGCACCGGAGGAACTCTTTATCAGTGTCAAATTATGACAAATGACATTGGGGGAAAGTCACCCGGGGCCGCAAAGGACCATCGCCCGCAGAAACACCTTCGAAATTATGCACCCCTCACTGCTTGGTGCTTTGAGGACTTTCTTGTTTTTGTTCTTCCCCATTTCAGTATTAATTAATCAGTAGGAATAAAGGATTGTCTCCCTGGCTATTCATATTTCTTCTTCTTTTCTTTTTAACCCCCCCCCCCATCTAAATTTAACAAAATGAGGGGGAAGATGGTGAAGAAATGCTAAAATGCTACCGTGCTCCTCGGCGCATACAAAAAGACGTTATTTGCCACTTTGACAAGACAAATGGCCAAACCCATGACCCGCTGTCACGTCTGGCAGGACAGCTTGGCAAATGCAGAAATATCAAATAAGCAGCAATTATGGAAAGACAATAACAAGCAGCAGATTTTCTTCCCTCCCTCCTTCTCCCTCTCTCCCTCTCTCTCCCTCTCTCTCGCTGTCTCTCTGTCTCTCTCTCATTTTCTGTGTTTTTTTCTTTGGCTATCCAACACTTTAGAACAGTGGGTCCCAATCTTTTTTTGACCACTTTGACCGGGGACCTCTTTGAACAGGGACCACTTTGACCGGGGACCACTTTGACCGGGGACCAGTTTGACCAGGGACCAGTTTGACCAGGGACCACTTTGACCAGGGATCTCTTTGACCAGGGACCACTTTGACCAGGGATCTCTTTGACCAGGGACCACTTTGACCAGGGATCTCTTTGACCAGGGACCACTTTGACCAGGGACCACTTTGACCAGGGACCTCTTTGACCAGGGACCACTCTGACCAGGGATCTCTTTGACCAGGGACCACTTTGACCGGGGATCTCTTTGACCAGGGACCTCTTTGACCAGGGATCGCTTTGACCAGGGACCACTTTGACCAGGGACCACTTTGACCGGGGACCACTTTGACCAGGGACCACTCTGACCAGGGATCTCTTTGACCAGGGACCACTTTGACCAGGGATCTCTTTGACCAGGGACCACTTTGACTGGGGACCACTTTGACCAGGGACCACTTTGACCAGGGACCTCCTTGAACAGGGACCACTCTGACCAGGGATCTCTTTGACCAGGGACCACTTTGACCGGGGACCACTTTGACCGGGGACCACTTTGACCAGGGACCACTTTGACCAGGGATCTCTTTGACCAGGGACCACTTTGACCAGGGACCACTTTGACCAGGGATCTCTTTGACCAGGGACCACTTTGACCAGGACCACTTTGACCGGGGACCACTTTGACTGGGGACCACTTTGACCGGGGACCTCTTTGAACACGGACCACTTTGACCGGGGACCACTTTGACCGGGGATCTCTTTGACCAGGGACCACTTTGACCAGGGATCTCTTTGACCAGGGACCACTTTGACCGGGGACCACTTTGACCAGGGACCACTTTGACCAGGGACCTCTTTGAACAGGGACCACTCTGACCAGGGATCTCTTTGACCAGGGACCACTTTGACCGGGGATCTCTTTGACCAGGGACCTCTTTGACCAGGGATCGCTTTGACCAGGGACCGCTTTGACCAGGGACCACTTTGACCGGGGACCACTTTGACCAGGGACCACTCTGACCAGGGATCTCTTTGACCAGGGACCACTTTGACCAGGGATCTCTTTGACCAGGGACCACTTTGACTGGGGACCACTTTGACCAGGGACCACTTTGACCAGGGACCTCTTTGAACAGGGACCACTCTGACCAGGGATCTCTTTGACCAGGGACCACTTTGACCAGGGACCACTTTGACCAGGGACCACTTTGACCAGGGACCACTTTGACCAGGGATCTCTTTGACCAGGGACCACTTTGACCAGGGACCACTTTGACCAGGGATCTCTTTGACCAGGGACCACTTTGACCAGGACCACTTGACCGGGACCACTTTGACCAGGGACCACTTTGACCGGGGACCTCTTTGAACACGGACCACTTTGACCGGGGACCACTTTGACCGGGGACCACTTTGACCGGGGACCACTTTGACTGGGGACCACTTTGACCAGGGATCTCTTTGACCAGGGACCACTCTGACCAGGGATCTCTTTGACCGGGGACCACTTTGACCGGGGACCACTTTGACCAGGGACCACTTTGACCAGGGATCTCTTTGACCAGGGACCACTTTGACCAGGGACCACTTTGACCAGGGATCTCTTTGACCAGGGACCAGTTCGACCAGGGACCACTTTGACCAGGGATCTCTTTGACCAGGGACCACTTTGACCAGGGATCTCTTTGACCAGGGACCACTTTGACCGGGGACCACTTTGACCAGGGACCACTTTGACCAGGGACCTCTTTGAACAGGGACCACTCTGACCAGGGATCTCTTTGACCAGGGACCCCTTTGACCGGGGATCTCTTTGACCAGGGACCTCTTTGACCAGGGATCGCTTTGACCAGGGACCACTTTGACCAGGGACCACTTTGACCGGGGACCACTTTGACCAGGGACCACTCTGACCTGGGATCTCTTTGACCAGGGACCACTTTGACCGGGGACCACTTTGACCGGGGACCACTTTGACCAGGGATCTCTTTGACCAGGGACCACTTTGACCAGGGACCACTTTGACTGGGGACCACTTTGACCGGGGACCTCTTTGAACACGGACCACTTTGACTGGGGACCACTTTGACCGGGGACCACTTTGACTGGGGACCACTTTGACCAGGGATCTCTTTGACCAGGGACCACTTTGACCAGGAACCACTTTGACCGGGGACCACTTTGACCAGGGACCATGTTGACCAGGGACCACTCTGACCAGGGACCACTTTGACCGGGGACCACTTTGACCAGGGACCACTTTGACCAGGGATCTCTTTGACCAGGGAGCAGTTTGACCAGGGACCACTTTGACCAGGGATCTCTTTGACCAGGGACCACTTTGACCAGGGATCTCTTTGACCAGGGACCACTTTGACCGGGGACCACTTTGACCAGGGACCACTTTGACCAGGGATCTCTTTGACCAGGGACCACTTTGACCAGGGACCACTTTGACCAAGGATCACTTGACCAGGGACCACTTTTACCAGTGACGGCATTGACCAGGAACCAGTTTGACCAGGGACCACTCTCCAACATTAATACCAAAAGAGTTATGAATCAGTTTTTGGTCAACTTCCGGTCTGGTTTGGTTATTTGGGTTGCTGATTCAGAAAACTGCATTGGGTAGATCACATCAGCTCTAGTTTCTCATACAGAACATATGCCTTCCAGTAGTCGCCATTTGATTTCCTAAAGGAAACCTTATTTAATAGGCCTCAGCGCTATGATAGGGTTTCGCAAGACCAGTCGCTCTTGTCGCAATGGTGTAGTAACGGTGAAACCGTGGACCATATATTAGTGTACACACTTGATATGGCCTAAGTGCTAATTAATAAAATTACTACTAGTACACAAACACATTAGGAAGTGTACTACAACACACTAGTTGCTAGGTGGAGTGGCCTTCTGTGATTTCATTGAATTGGCTATTTCTAAGAGAAGTGACCTTCTGTGATGTCACTTGGAAAGAAGGGAAGACAGGAAGGAAGAAAATACTTTGGCTATTATTGATCTATGTATTATTGATCTTTGCCCTGAGCCTTTTTGGGAAGGGTGGTATATAAATCGAAATAATAAATAAATAAATAAATATTGCATTTGTATGCCACCTTTCTCCCAGAGTGGGTCTCTATGGCCCCTTATTACAGTGTTTCCCAACCAGTGTGCCATGGCACACTAGTGTGTCGTGAGTGAAAAGCAGGTGCGCCATGGGAAATTGGCACTCTTCCCCCTCCTAGCAGCTCTTTCTCCCTCTTTCTCTCCCTAAAGATCCTCCCCAAGGCAAAGGAAGGGCTCCCCCAAGTGCCGGAAGCTCCACGTCGGTGAATTGGGCAGTGAGCGAACCTGTGAGCATCGGGAGGCTGAAGCATTCACAGGTTTCCAAGAAACAAATTGAGCCTCTCCGCTTGGAAATGTGTTTTTTTTTTTACTATTTTACTGGATTTTTTTTTAGAGTTGCCCCCAAGGAACTGTTTATAACAGCTTCATGACATCCATAGTTAACTTGGAAGCAAGTTTCACTCAGGGTGAAATTTCACAAGGGTCTGGAGAACAAGCCCTATGAGGAGCGGCTTGAAGAGCTGGGCATGTTTAGCCTGAAGAAGACAAGGCTGAGATGTTGTGTTCATCGAAACAGGCCCAGGTTTCACACTGAGTGTATAAATACATTTTAAAAACATATTAACTATATGTATTACTGTGTTAGAGTGTCATTTTGTGCCATTTTGGTTGGTGGCGTGCCCCAGGATTTTGTCAATGTAAAAAGTGTGCCGCGGCTCAAAAAAGGTTGGGAAACTCTGCCTTATTAAATCAGGACTCCATAAGAATTTCTTAAAAGCAGTAGGACCTGGCTAGTGAAGCCATTCTGGGATGTACAGGTAGTTTGGATTTCAGGGATGTTTGATTTTTTTAAAAGGTTAAGAACTAATTCCGGATGTAGGGGGCGCTGGCACTTCGAATCTGAATTAATTCTGAAATTTCCTGAATTAATTCCGAATTTTCGGAATGGCTTCGTTAATGGCAGATATGCATGTTTAACCAAGTTTGGAGGGGGATGTCTTCCCTCCACGTCAGAACTGGGGTGACAGCTGCAGTCAAACTGGGTTAAACAAGGCTCTCGCCCCAGGTCTGACGTGGAGGGAAGGGCATCCGCCTCCAAACTGGGTGTTTAGCCTACCCAGGCCTAAAAATTACGCAAGACACCAAGCCCTGGCCTTCAAAATAAGTTCAGCACCTTGGAGAGCTCATTTACAACTCCAGGATGGATTCTCCCCGTGTCAATGAGACAGAGTTTGATTACGGCTAAAGAAAAATGGCCTGTTTCAAGTATAGTATGACCCTCCCTTATCCACAGGTGGTTTCACTTTACCCACCCTTAAAAATACCCCCCTCCCTTCCAAAGAAAGGGTATGTAAAGTTTGATATTGTTTTTTTTTTGTTTTTTTAAATATTTTTATTGTTTTATCATTATCAACACAATATTATACAATGTCTATTTACAGCAGATTCATGTTATTCATTTCTAGGTACAATACTTCAATCTTTAGCATCTGCCATTATGTTTTTCTTATACATTTTTGTATCCCTCACCGCTGTGCTCCCCTCCCCCCTCCCTCCCCCAAGCCATTGCTTTTACATATCATATGTCCGAAATCTCATTTCTTCTTGTGGAGGTAGCCTTCCTTCTTCCTTTTCTAATCCTTTTTCAATAAATTTTCTCCATACCTCATAAAAATCACTTTGTTTCCATATACATCATTTTACATTTAATATACATTTTAAATTTCATTTATTGCCATTTTCCATACTTCCTTGTACCATTCCTCTATTTGTATATTTATTTTTCAATTCCTTGCTATAAGCAGTCTTGCTATTGTTAATAGGTTTGTTATCGCGTCTTTATCCTTTTTTTCCAATTGTATACTATTATATAATGATAATAAAGCTATACTAGGACTTCTTTCTATTTTAATAGTCATTATATCTTCTATTTCTTTAAATACTTTTCGCCCAAAATTTGCTTACATATTTACATTGCCACCACATATGTATGTATGTTCCTGTTTCTTAGCATCCTCTCCAACAGTTTTTCGAGTAGTTTTTATTTATATTTGCCATTCTTACTGGTGTAAAGGTACCATTTCCATATTAATTTATAATAATTTTCTTTAATCCTTATTGATAAATTTTTAAGATGTCTTTGTCTCCACAATTGTTGCCACTCTGTTTCCTTTATTTTTATCCCTAAGTCTTCTTCCCAGACCTCCTTAAGGGTGTTATTTTTTGTTTTTCCTTCCTTTATTTCAATTATTATCTTATATATTTTACTAGTTATTCCTTTCAAGTTTTAGGTGCTCTTCTACATCCCTCCCATTTTGTATTATTTGTTCAAATTGGTTAACCTTACTTCCTTTTTATTGTTTTTAACCAATTTTTAAACCATTGTTCTAATTGTATACAATGGAACCATGTCAATTTTATTTCTCTAAATTCTTCCATAATCATTTCCTTCTTCGTTCCTACTTTTATCCAATCCTCCATTTTATCTAAATTTTTTTCCCTTAACTTTTCATCCATTATTTGTTTTAAATTCTTTGGAAATTTCTTTTCCATTACAATTGGGGTTATTACTGATCCATCCGTTATTAACATTCTCCTGTATTTATTCCACACTTCTAATATATTACTCCACATTGGATTTCTAATTTCCCTAATTTCTTTCCTCGTGAATTGTTTAAAAAATATATTCCATATTTCTTCTTCCACTTTTCCTGAGTAATTTCTTAGCCATTCTACCCCATCTTTTTAATCATTCCTTCTATAACCAGTCTCAATCTACTCGCTTCATAATATTTTTAATGTTAGGGAGTGCTAAACCTCCTTCTTTTGCGATTTATACCATAACTGTTTGTTTAGTCTATTTCTTTTACTAACATTGCAATATTTATTTATCATTTGTTGCCATCTGTTTAGTTCTTCCTCTGTAATTTGAAGTGGCAGCATTCTAAATATGAAGTTTATTTTTGGGAGTATTTTCATTTTTACTAATGCTATCTTTCCAAACCAAGATAGATGTATACTGTCGTACTCTGTTAATTTTTTTTGAACCTCTTTTCTCAATGCTACTACATTTACCTCTTCCATTTCTTTTAAATCTTTTGTTATTATTACTCCAAGGTATTTTAATTTGTTCTTTAATCTAATTCCCATTTTCTTTGTTCTGTAAAATCTTTTTCTTCTTTCTTTGTATAATTAAATAGCATCATTTCTGACTTATTCCAATTAACTTGTAGACCCGTTGATTCCCCAAATTTCTCTAGATGTTCCTTTACTTTATCCATTTTACCTACTATATTTTCAATAAATAACAATGTATCATCTGCAAATAAGCTCACCTTCTGCTTTTCCTTTATTCCTACCCCTTCTAAGTTTTTATCATTCCTAATGGCATTTGCAAATAGTTCTATCACCATCGCAAACAGAATTGGTGATAGAGGGCATCCTTGTCTTGTTCCCCTTGTCACTTTTATTTCTTTTGTCACCCCATCATTTATATTTACAACTGCTGAATTTCTTGAGTAATATTGTTCTAGTAAACCTTTTATTCTACTTCCCATTCCAAATTTGTTCATAATCTCGCTTAAAGCCCGCCATTCCACACAATCAAAAGCTTTAAATATATCTAATGATAATATCCCTACTTTTAAATTCTTCTCTTGAACCACACAAATTTTATTTAGTTTGATATTGTTATATGCTTCTGGCCCTACACAACACATTGCAATAAGAAGATTCTCAGAGAACTTTGTCTAGACCAGTGCTTCTCAACCTGGGGGTCGCGACCCCCAGGGGGGTCATTTGGCCATTTCAGAAGGGTCACAAGGCTGCCTCCTTTGGCCCCGCCCCCTTTGTCTCCCTTGCCTGGCTCTTGCCACGGGGTTGCGAGCCAGGCGAGGAAGGCTCTGCAAATCACTGGACGCAGAGGCTGTCGATAGGATTGTTACTGCATCTCGACCAACCACCTGCTCCCTCATCCGTGCCCATCCTGGCTTGTGAAATCTTTTCTGGATGGGCTACACCAGTGTTTTTCAACCTTTTTTGAGCCGTGGCACACTTTTTACATTTGCAAAATCCTGGGGCACACCACCAACCAAAATGGCACAAAATGACACTCTAACACAGTAATACATATAGTTAGTATGATTTTAAATGTATTTAGACACTCAGTGTGAAACCTGGGCTTGTTTCGATGAACTCAACATAGATATCCTGGCAGGAATGGCAGAAAGACACACACGAAGGTCTTGCTCAACAGCTGGGAGTTATAGTTCACCCGCAATCAAAGAGCATTCTGAACTCCACCAGTGATGGAATGGAATCAAACTTCCCACACAGAACTACCATAACCAAGAGAAAATACTATAAGAGTTTGGTGGGCATTGACCTTGAGTTTTGGAGTTGTAGTTCACCTATATCCAAAGAGCACTGCGGAGGGGAGGGATGAAGACGTGAGGCAGGTCTGCGCACGGGTCACGTCTTCCTCCCTCTCCCCTCCCGCAGAAGCTGCAGCGTGAGCAAAGCGAGGCAAATCGAGCAGAACGAGGCTGGGAAGAAGGGAGCCCAAGTGGAGAAGAAAAATGTTTGGCAGGAGGGGGAAGAAAGGGTATTGGATGTTCCAATTTCCCACGGCACACCTGATGAACGCTCACGGCACACTAGTGTGCCACGGCACACTGGTTGGGAAACACTGGGCTACATGACCTTCTGTTGAATATAATCAATGGCTCCCTTGAGCAAGGAGTTTTTCCAGAGGGATTAAAAGAGGCTGTGGTTTCTCTATTGCTGAAAAAACCAGTGATAGATCCCTCGGTTCCTTCCAATTACCGCCCAGTTTCGAATTTGCCGTTTCTGGGCAAGGTGATTGAGAGGGCGGCAATGAAGCAGTTGCAGACCTTCCTAAATGACACAGCTGGTTTAGACCCCTTCCAGTCCGGCTTCTGTTCCGGGCACGGGACGGAGACGGTTTTGGTCTCCATCACAGACCAGCTGCATTGCCAGCTTGACCAAGGCGGATCGGCACTGCTTGTGTTATTGAATCTCACAGCAGCATTTGATACAGTCAATTATGATCTTTTGACGCACCGCCTTGCCATGGTTGGAGTGAGGGGGACAGCTCTAGATTGGCTGTCCTCATTTCTCCACCATCGGAAGCAGCAAGTGCAGAGGGGTGGGCTGGTTTCCGGGGGATCCCCTTTGCTTTGTGAGGTCCCTCAGGGAGCCCTCCTTTCCCCTCTGTTATTTAACATCTATATGCGACCACTCGCTCAACTGGTACGTAGCTTTGGGCTTGAGTGTCATCAGTACACTGATGACACCCAGCTCATTCTGAGGATGGAGGGCCGGCGGGACTCCGTACCCAATAATTTCCATCTATGCCTTGAGGCCGTTACTGGATGGCTGCAAGCCAGCAGGTTGAAGGTGAATCCGGCGAAGACGGAGATCCTTTGGCTGGGTCGTCCGGGCGATAGAGAAATCCAACTGCCGACCCTGGATGGTGAGGCATTACACCCGTCATCATCAGTAAAAAGCCTGGGCGTCCATTTGGACCCTCTGCTGTCAATGGAGACTCAAATCTCCACTGTCAGCAGAATCGCATTCTTCCATCTGCGACAGGCGAAGCGTCTGGCTCCCTATCTCTTACGGAATGACCTAGCCATGGTAATCCAAGCCACGGTCATCTCAAGACTTGACTACTGTAATGCTCTTTACATTGGCCTACCCTTGACTGTGATTCGGAAAAATAAGCTAGTGCAGAATGCTGCAGCTCGGCTACTCGCGGGGGAGCCGCATAACTCCAATCCTACAGGATCTGCTGTCAGGCCACAGCCAGAGCAGTTAGGCAGACAAACAGCTTGGCCTTGGCTGCCATAGAGACAAGGAGCCAGCAGAGGGGGATGGGCCTAAGTCTGGGAGGAGGGAGGGAGTTTACCAGGAGGGTTTTTCACTGAGCGTTTTGGCGGGAAAGCTCAGATTCCTCTTTGCTCTGCCTGGAGTGTGGATCTAAATAAACCGATTTCTGAGGAAAAATCCTTTGTGAGCCTGCTTTGTTTAACAGTCCTATCCAGGACCTGACATCTGCACTGGCTACCAATTGAATACCTGATCACTTTCAAGGTGTTAGTTCTTACTTTCAAGGCCTTATATGGTCTGGGG